>JBAGKK010043514.1:0-10402 GCA_037177015.1 Euceroptres primus | reverse complement strand
TATATATATATATGTGTGTGTGTGTGTGTGTGTGTGTGTATATATATATATATGTGTGTGTGGGTAGAACGCTTTTTTGTACACATGGTTCTAAAATTTTTCAATTATATGTAATTTCAATTCAAAAATTTGTGGAATAGTTGCAATATTTAAAAAATATCTGAATCTGATTAAACTTGTTTTCAAATTTTTTGATGATAAAATATTTTTTGTTATAAAATACATATTTTAGAAAAGAGTTTTGTTTTACATACAAATTTTAGAATCTTCTACAAAAGGAGGGTAAAAGCACATTTTACTAGAAAGAAAAGTATGTATCTTCTTTTTTTTTCTGAAAAAGTGATAGTAAACATATTTTGTAGCACCAGGAGCTTATTTTCCTGAAAAAGTGAGACTTGATAAGGCTGCACAGTTTAGTTTTGGACTACGAACTCTTCTCGAAAAACCGAACCACAATCCAGGCAAGTTTATGTTTTTTAAAAATAAATTTTGATTCAGATTCTTGAAGTTTTACTCAGTTATAAATAAATAAAAAATTATTGTAGCTTCAGGAACATATTCTCCTGAAAAGGTCCCTCCGAAAACTCAAACGATATAAACAATAAGCATTGATTATTGAAATAAAGAAAAAAAATGAAAGTTTTTTTTATTTGACAAAATATAAAATCGAAAGAACACATTTCTAATTCTACAATCTATTACAATGAAGCCATCAACCGAAACTATATTTTGTCCAAATTTCCTGATCGTAGCTCATTTCGTTTTTGAGTTACCACAGACTGAAGAAAGAAAGAATGAAGAAAAAACAAAAATTAAATTTTATAAATGTATTTATTGCAGCCCCTGGAACTTACTGTCCTGAAAAAATGAACCTTGACAGAGGCCCTCAATATAGTTTGATTGGGAAAGGTCACGTTGAGAAACCTGATGACCTTCCAGGTAGGTTGACATCGTTTTATCTTTATTTCGCATATAAATAAGAATGTTATTTTTTATAAATCACAGTATTTGCAAACTTGTTTGCTTCCACAAAATTTATCTTTATTGTTCATAAATATAATAATAACGTTGATATGTTCATTGTTAATGTTTTTTTTTCAGCACCTGGAACTTACTCTCCAGAAAAAGTAAAATTGAATA
Source organism: Euceroptres primus (assembly GCA_037177015.1). Taxonomy (NCBI): domain Eukaryota; kingdom Metazoa; phylum Arthropoda; class Insecta; order Hymenoptera; family Figitidae; genus Euceroptres; species Euceroptres primus. The sequence continues at coordinate 9,262 of JBAGKK010043514.1, read as the reverse complement.
AATCACCACAGTTCACTTTTGGACTCAGGACACAAACTGAAAAACCGAATGACACACCAGGTACTATTTTTAAAAAGAATTTTTTCAAAGTAATTTTTATTACAGTCCTTACTTTTTATAAAATTGGCGAATAGGGAACTTTTTGGAGAAAAAATTAGAGAACTTTGTCCTCATAAGCAAGGGACTTTTGGAGGAAAATATTATTATGAAAATAAAATTGTAGGAAATATTGAAAGAAAGCTTTTAGACTCAGAGAAAACTTATGTTCAACTTTGAAAAATCGTTCTACAACCTGTTCTTATTGAGTCAATATAAAGATTTTTTTTATATTGAAAAGGCATTTTTCTGATCAGAAAAAAGTTTGATTCAAACAAATTTATTTTATTCAAACTATATTTGTTTGAATCAAAAATTTTTTGACTTCACAGCAATATAATTACATTTTTGATTTAAAAGATTGTTGTTTGAAACGTTTGAATATAACAAACTTTTTTCTGAGTGCAAAATGTCTGCAAAAACAAGATTCTTGAGTATTCTGAAATATTCTGCAAAGTATCCTAAAATATTCTTAAGAAATCTAAGAGATTTTAAAGGATACTGGAGAATATTAAAATATCAATCAACAATTTTTTGCAGCACCTGGTACTTATTGTCCTGAAAAAGTGAATTTGGACAAAGGACCAGAATACAGTCTTTCGGGGAAAGGCCTTTCAGAAAAACCTAGCGATGTTCCTGGTACGTATTTGCAACAAAATATTCGTTTTCCAGAATAAAAAAAACAATAAATAAAAGTATATATGCTATATAGTACTTTATCTATTTGAAATATCATTTGCTTTTTTAGCTCCTGGAACTTATAGTCCTGAAAAGGTAAATTTAAATAAGGGACCAGAATATAGTTTGTGTGGAAAAGGTCTTTCAGAAAAACCCAACGAGAATCCAGGTATAATATATAATATCTATAATATAATTTTTTAAAAAAGAAACATATAATATTAAGATTATATAATGATTTAATGATATATGAATGCGAATAATTTTCTGTAGCTCCTGGAACTTATAGTCCTGAAAAAGTAAATTTAAATAAGGGACCAGAGTACAGTCTGTATGGAAAAGGTCATTTAGAAAAACCCAACGAGAATCCAGGTATAATATAGTATAATATTTTTTTAAAGAAGTACAAATAGTATTATATTACATAATGATATGTATATAAATAATTTTCTTAAGCTCCTGGAACCTATAGTCCTGAAAAAGTAAATTTAAATAAGGGACCAGAATACAGTCTGTATGGAAAAGGTCTTTCAGAAAAACCCAACGAGAATCCAGGTATAATATAGTATAATTTTTTTTTTAAGAAGTACAAATAATATTAAGATTATATAATGATATGTATATAAATAATTTTCTTTAGCTCCTGGAACTTATAGTCCTGAAAAAGTAAATTTAAATAAGGGACCAGAATACAGTCTGTATGGAAAAGGTCTTTCAGAAAAACCCAACGCGAATCCAGGTATAATATAATATAATATCTATAATATAATTTTTTTAAAAAATATATATATATATAATATTAAGATCATATAATGATTTAATGATATATGAAAATAAACAATTTTCTTTAGCTCCTGGAACTTATAGCCCTGAAAAAGTAAATTTAAATAAGGGACCAGAATACAGTCTGTATGGAAAAGGTCTTTCAGAAAAAGCCAACGAAAATCCAGGTATATAATGGGCAATTGTCCAGAACCTTAAGATTTCAATATAAGAAATTTCGAAGAATAAATATTAAGCGACACATATGACCTTTTGTATATTAATTCTTTAGACGATCAGAAGTATATTACTACTCGTGTACATTCGTTTACTTGAATACACCGACTATTTATTTATTTTTTAAAAATGTGTATATTGAAGATTATTCACTTCATTTTTGAAATAAGTAAAACAATAGAAAGAGAGTTTTTTAAATTTCTGAATAACCTAATACACAATTTTTAAATGAAACCATTAAATTAGTATGTATCCCTGAAAATAAGTATTAATTCAGTTATAGTTCTAGCTATATTTAATATGTTAACATTAATGTGTAAATTTTGGGTTATGTTTTTACGTCCATCTGACGAAAATCTTGCATTTTCTAGCTCTCGTTTGGCACTTTTTTCTTTCCTCGTTTTCGATAACCTCTTTTTATCCTTTTCTAGTCTTAAATCCTTAGCTTGATTATCCATTATGCATTTCTTTAATTATATTTTTATATTCTGAATGCCAGAATGACAGGTTAAAAGCATCGAATCATTAATAAATTAATTAATAAATTTTAAATATCCTTCACAAACAGCAAACTTCACACATTTAATTTTCTGAGATTTTGTTACACCAGCAACCGTTAAACGAGCGACAATTTTTAAATAATAGATATTAATATTAAAGTACGCAAAATTTTTTACACGTAAATATTGGGCTAAACTTACGAACCAATTACACTTTTTCTATATATTCTACGTGATTTTTATAAATTTCATTAGATTCTAGAATAATTTTTAAACGCAAAACACGTGATTCTCAGATTTTTATGTTATAAAATATAAAGATGACAGACTTTAAAATGTTTAAAAATGTAAAATGGACACTCTGTTAGAATGAAATTTCGCATGTATTAGAGGCGAATTTACCGCCTGTATTTTAATTTTATGCACAAAAACTATTGTCCAACTTCGTTTTTGTCACAAGTAAATGTATCTCATAGCTTATTATTCCTAATCTTATCCTCCGACATCAATAAATAACTAGGACATCAAATCTAAAGGTTGCAGACAATTGCCCATATTTATCTAATTGGAAGAATTTTTTTTTCAATAAAAACACAATATTATGATTATACAAAACAATAAATGAATAATTTTTTTAGCCCCTGGAACTTACAGTCCTGAAAAATTAAATTTAAATAAGGGTCCAGAGTACAGTTTATGTGGAAAAGGTCATTCAGAAAAACCCAACGAGAATCCAGGTATAATATAGTATAATATTTTTTTAAAGAAGTAAAAATAATATTAAAATTACATGATGATATATATATATATATATATATATATAATTTTCTTTAGCTCCTGGAACTTATAGTCCCGAAAAAATAAATTTAAATAAGGGACCAGAGTACAGCTTATGTGGAAAAGGTCATTCAGAAAAACCCAACGAGAATCCAGGTATGTATAATTATTATCTAGTTGTAAGAAAATATTTTTTTCAAAAAAAATATAAATATTAAGATTAAGTAACGATAAATAAATAACTTTTTTCAGCTCTTGAAGCTTACAGTCCTGAAAAAATAAATTTAAATAAGGGACTTTTTGGTTTTTGCATATTTTTTGCACTTTTTAGTATCGTTTTTAAATTTTTCACCCATTTTTTCTCTTACTAGCTCATCATATCCTATTTCACATTAAAATAGATACTAATAGTATTCAATTAATACAAATTTCTGTACATGACTTAAAAGCGTTCATAACTTAAAAAGCGAAAAATAAAAATTTTGTATAGAAAAAGAAATAAAAAATTCTAGTGACTATTTAAGCTTTGAAATATAATTTTTAGCCCCAGGAACTTACTGTCCAGAAAAAGTGAATCTTCGTAAAGGACCTGAATATAGTTTGTATGGAAAAGCTACTCCCGGAAAACCAAACGAAAATCCTTGTATGTAAATTCTTTAACTTCCTGATCATGAAAATATATATTTCAGAAAAGATTTATTTACAAAATCCGGTTCAATTGATTGGATGAAAGGAAAATTATAATTTTCTCCTTTCGCATTTCCAAATTTCCAAAATTTCATTTTTACACTTTTCCAGCTCCAGGAACGTATAGTCCCGAAAAACTGAATTTAGAGAAAGGGCCTGAGTACAGTATAAGTGGAAAGGGTCAATTCCCAAAACCGAGCGAAATTCCTGGTACTTAAAAAAATTTTCAAACTTTATTTCTAACACATTTTGATGCAGTTGATTTTAAATTTTTATCTTAAAGTCTTGAACAGTTCCTCTGATGTTTAAACTTGTCTTATCTCATATTCTTCATTGGCTGGAGGCTCTACAAAATCGCTCAACCATTTTCCTAGAAAATTTGAAAAAATGTCGCTCTCTTCCTACAATTAAAAAATATTTAAACGTCGTAAACTTATTTTTACTATTTTTTCTTTGTAGGTCCAGGACAATACAGTCCGGAAAAAACGTTGATGATCTTGGAAAAAGCGTTCCACTTCACTTTTGGTTTGAGACCATCTATGGAAAGATTAAGGGAAATTCCCGGTAATGAAGAAAAAAAATTGACACGAAGGCTTTTGACCCATAACACCGCTTTTCCACGATGCATTAACCTAATTAACCAGCACACTTTTATACTTTATTAGAATAAGACATGCTTTTCTCTAATGCTTTCCTTTGATCCAAGGATGTAAATAAAACAAGAGGAGAACTAATGAAGTGCAAGTCAATTCTCTATCAGGAATAATTTCAACTCGTAATACAATATTTTTTCCTCAGGTGCTCAATTAACATAACGAGAAAAATATTTACAAGTTCAAATAAAATTTACCAAGAATTATAGAAGGTGAATATTCTTTAGAAATGTTTGTTTTGCTTTGGATGGAAATACAAAATAAAAACTAGATTGTAAAATGTAAGATTTGTTAATGTTGGATTTAACTTAACATTTATGTTAACATAAATGGAAGAAACACATTTCAGAAAATAAAATCGCCTCCTTAAATTCAGCTAAATCTGATTTTAACCTAATGAATTAGGTTTCTCGATGCACAAACAATTTAACTGGGAAATTAACTTTTTCTGCTTCTTCAGCACCTAATGTATACAATATTCCATCTGCGCTTTGTGGAACTAAGGAGGGTAACAAAAAAACAGCACCAGCTTATTCTATTTCTGGAAGGCAAAAGGTCTTCACTGACAATAGGATTCTTGTGCCAGGACCTGGAGCCTACGAAGCTGTAAGACCGGATGCTGTTAGATCAAAAAGTCCTGCTTACAGCATCAGTGCCAGGTTCCAACTGCCTGATGATCATTCACAGAAACCTGGACCTGGAGCGCACTGTCCTGAAAAGGTACTTACTTTCCCAAGCAACACATCATACAGCCCTGAAATTTTATTTCAGGATGGTACGGAAAAGCTAAGCTACCTGTGATGTCACAACAAGATAATCTGACAAAACTATAATGACCGTCACCCTCACCCCGACCTGAAAAGCCGACCTAATCCAAAAGATCGCCAAAAAAATTTCCAAAAATTACCGGAAATTTTCAGTAACTTACGGTAAGTTGCCATAAATTTCTGATAATTTATGGTGAATTATCATAAATTTTCTTTAATTTATGAAAACGTAAGACAAATTTCTTTAAATTTCCGGTAGGTCATAACCGGAAATTTATGATAAGTTTTCATGAATTACTGGAAATTTATGGCCAATAATCATAAATTTCCGGTAATTTATGGCAATTGGCCATGTATTTCCCGTAACTTACGGTAAGTTACCACAAATTACCGACAATTTATGGAATGTTACCATAAATTACAGGAAATTTAAGGTAAATTACCAGAAACTACCAGAAATTTATGGTCAGTTACCAGAAATTGCCGACAATTTATGATAAGTTACCGGAAATTTATAATTTAATTTAAATTTGCCACAAATTTTCGGTAATTTATGGAAAGTTAAGGAAATTCGTGGCAAGTATCCACAAATTACCAGAAATTTATGGTAAGTTTTCATAACTTACCAGAAATTTAAGGTAAGTTTCCATGAATTTTCGAAAATTTAAGGAAATTTATGGTAAGTCACCATAAATTACTTATATCTTTGGAAATTTTTGAATTTAACTTTCAAGCTTGGTTAGGCTTTCGGGTTTTCGGACATAATTGCTAACCCAAAATCCAACCCAACCAGACCCGACACACAGTGGGAAAAAGCACCTTTTTTTGGACAAAAATCGACCGACAGTACATTTTTTAACGGATTTTGATGTTGTTTTTTTTTTAGAAATGACCATAAGTCTTCCAGGTATAACGAATATTTCACTCTGACTAAAAAAAACTTTGTTATTTAACAACAAAGTTTACATTTTTTTTTCTAACTTTTCAGTGATACCATTTCTTTTAAGATTTTCAAATTTATTAAATCAGGTCAAAAATCAATATAATGACTAACTAAAAATAATGTTCAGTGGGTTAGAGTAAGAAAAAAAATTGTTTATAATGTTATAAGGAAACTGTTGAATAAAAGCCATTTTTTCGTGATTCGCAATGATTAGCTATTTTAAATCCATAGATTTTGTATGAAATATGACATATAATAATGTGCGCTTACAATTAGTTAAGAATAACTGCTGTTTACCAATTATTTAAACAATTTTTATGAACAAATGCACACTTTAACGATTTTTTCATGAATATACTTCATTTTTTGCGGAATTAACTTGAAATATTTTGTCAAAGACTTCTTGCTGTCATATTTTTCATAATTACAAAAATTGTTAATTATATAAACAATTTTTATAAACAAGTGCACATTTTAACTATGCTTTCATGAATAGGCGTAATTTTTTTGTGGAATGAACTAGAAATGTTTTGCCAAAGATTCCTTGCTACCATATATTTCATAATGACAATAATTATTAATTATATAAACAAATGCACATTTTTACAATTCTTTCATGAATAAGCTTTTTTTTGCGGAATTAACTTGAAATGTCTTGTCAAAGACTCCTTGCTGTCATATTTTTATAGTGACAAAAACTGTTAATAACATAAACAATTTTTATAAACAAACGCACATTTTCACCATTTTTCATGAATAGGCTTAATTTTCGTTTAAAGAATTAATATGTAGCTTCTATCAATTTAAAATATATGACAGCAAGGAGTCTTTGGCAAAGCATTCCGAGGGGATTGCACATAAAAAAATGAAGACTATTCAAGAAAAAATGGTGAAACTGTGCATTTGTCTATAAAAATTGTTTATATAATTAACAATTTTTGTCACTATGAAAAATAATATAGCAAGGTGTCCCTGGAAAGACATTTCGAGTTGATTTTGCAAAACATTAGGTCTATTCGTGAAAAAATGGTCAAAATGTGCATTTGTTTATAAAAATTGTTTATATAATTAACAATTTTTGTAATTATGAAAAATATGACAACAAAGGGTCTTTGGCAAAACATTTCAAGTTAATTCCAGAAAAAAATGAAGCCTATTTATGGAAAAATAATTAGAGTGTGCATTTGTTTATGAACATTGTTTAAATATTTAGTGAAAAGCAGTTATTCTTAACTAATTGTGAGAAAACATTATTATCTGTCATATTTCATACAAAATCTATCTATTAATCTATCTATTAAAATACCTAATTATTGTTAATCACGAAAAAATAACTTTTGTTCAATAATTTGTTTATAACATTATAAACAATTTTTTTTCTTACTCTAACCCACTGGAAATTATTTTTAGTTAGTCACTACATTGATTTATGACCTGATTTAATAAATTTGAAAATCTTAAAAGAAATGGTATCATTGAAAAGTTATACAAAAAAAATGTAAACTTTGTTGTTAAATAACGAATTTTTGTTCAGTCAGAGTGACATATTCGCAGTCACTCGTTATACCTGGAAGACTTACTACTTCTACAAAATAGGTTATTTCTTTTTAAAAAACATCAAAATCCGTTAAGAATTGTACTGCCGGTCGATTTTTATCCAAAAAAGGTGCTTTTTCCCCCACTGTGCAACGTGTCCGTAAGAATTATTACAGTGATTGAAAAGAATATTTAAAATTTGGTTCTCCTAATTTTTTCTAGATTATTACGCTGTGACATCACTGATATCTTATTTTTTCGTTACCAAGGACTCTTACTGAAATTAAATTCAGGGATTTGAAGCGGAATGAAAATTTGAACTTTCCGACTCCAGTTCCGGATCTTTTTAGGAACGTTTCCGGAGTTCGTTCCGAATTCGGTTCCAGAACCAGAACGGTGCTACACTCGTTCCGTTCCGGAACGGAACCACACTTCATTCTCCTCGTTCCGGTTCTTATACCGATTTCGATCCGGCTCCGGGTTCATTTCTAGTTCGAACGAACCGGAACCAAGAACGCTTTCCGGAACGACTGTAATTTCCTTCGAGAGTGAAATACAGATACAAACTACATTTAAGTATTTTTGTACTTTATTTGAAATAAATTTGAGAATCGTGTATTTTATCTTCAATACTGAGTTGTATTTTAGATGAAACATATCCTAAATTAATTATATAAAATTAATATTAAATCTATTCGTACTGTCTACAAAGCCGTAAGTCCATGCAGTGGAGCTTCACAGAGCCGTGAATTTTGTGGAATTCATCATGACTTCATTAGAATTCTTTGCAATTTGAATTTTTTGAGATTCTTCGAAATTTACCTTGAATTATTTGGAATTCAACATGAACTCTTTGAAATTCACCAGGGATTCTTCGGAATTCACCAGGAATTCTTTGGAATTTTTCAGAATTCATCAAGGATTCTTTGGAATTCTTTCGAATTCATCAAGAGTTCTATGGAATTCACCAGAAATTATTTGGAATTCCTCCGCGTTCAACGGGAATTTTGTATAATTCATCAGGATTTCACTAGGAGTTCTTCCGAATTCACAAGGAATTTTTCCGAATTCACCAGGAATTCTTCGGAATTAACCAGGAATTCTTTAGAATTAACTTTGAATTCTTTGGAATTTATTAGGAATTCCTGGTGGATTCCGTGAATTATTGGTAAATTTTGAAGAATTCCAAAGAATCCCTGGTGAATTCCAATGAATTCATGGTAAATTCCAAAAACTTTAAATGATTTCATTGCGAATTCCGAAGAATTCCTGGTAAATTTCAAAGAATTACAATGAATTCCGAAGATTTCATTGAGAATTTAAAAGAATTCGTTGTGAATTTCAAAGGATTCAAGGTGAATTTCAATGAATTTATAATGAATTCTAACAAATTCAAAGCTCTGTGAAGCTCCACTGCATGGACCTTCGGCTTTTTAGATAGTGCGCATAAGTTTAATATTAATTTCATACAATTAGTTTAGAATGTCTTTCATCTATAATAAGTATTTTAGAACAAATATACACTATTCATAAGTGAAAAGTTTGCGAGGTCAAGGTCCATGAAATAACTCAATGTTAAAATTAATTAAAATTGGCTACGTTTCGGACTCCGTGTGGTCCCTTTTC
>JBAGKK010043503.1:0-10402 GCA_037177015.1 Euceroptres primus | reverse complement strand
AAGACATAAGAATGACAACTCGTTAAAGACTATTTGAAGTTGGCCCCCAAGTAAAATAATAATTTAATAAAATTAATAAATAGTAAATTTAGGGACCAACTTCAAATGGTCTTTACCGAGTTGTCCTTCTCATGTCTTGATATGGAAACATCATCAAAAGCATGTTTGAAAAATCGTCTCATAAAAATTGACCTTTTCTACTTAAATAGAGTCCTTTGTAACATAGATTTAATAATAAAAATAAGATCCTATTTAATGTTAGAGTAAATGTTTAAAAATGGGATATCTTGCAGAGAACAACATTTTCTACTTAAATTGAGTTAATCCTCTGACCATCTGTCAAGTAAAATAAACGAAAATAAGCCAATTTTTAAAAATTTCTGTCCATCAAGATAAATCTTTTCCTCTTAAATGCAATCCTGTCTAATAAATATCCATAATAAATTGAATAATTATTGTTGTTATTAATATACACTTAAGTGTATATTAATACACTTAGGAGATAAATACATATGGAAAAATGATCAAACGTATTTTTGAAAATTACATCGTTTAACCAAAATAGATATTTTTTTAAAAAACAGAATCACGTGTAGAAAGACTTAATAATAAAAACAAAGATCCTATGTAATGATGGAGTAAATTTTTAAAAACGTGACGTTTTGTAGAGAAGAAACTTTTCTACTTAATAGAATTAATCCTTTCTCCATCTGTAAAGTCAAATAATTGAAAATAGGCTAATTTTTGAAAATTTCTTTCGATCAAGATCAATCTTTTCCTCTTCAGGGGGTAGTACCATATCTCGAGACAAAAAATGCACTAGTTTTCGTTATTTATTTTCTAAGAAAGTATTTTATTTAATGCAAAAAATCTGTTTATTTACTAAAATACTACTCAAAAAGAATTCAACAAAAATTTTTTACAACAAAATGCTAATTTGTTAATAATTTTTAAGCAGCATGAAAAATAGCACTAAAAAAGTTGAGGTCGCTGGCGTTGATGATTTGAGCCCACTGGAACATTTGAAACAGAAAATTCCAAAAGATTCTTAATTTGTATGAGTATCGCTATTGCTGGTACCTCGGAAGTAATTATTCTTAAAAATTAAAAAAATGGCGACTATTTGTCTAAAAATGTCTAAAAAATTAAATTTTTTTACTAAGTTTTTGTATTAAAAAACATACTTATATTTTAAATTTTGGCATACTCGAGGTACCGGCGATAGCGATATTCATTAAATTAAGAATCTTTTGGAATTTTCTGTTTCAGATGTTCCAGAGGACTCAAATCATCAACGCCAGCAACGCCAACTTTTTTAGTGCTATTTTTCATGCTGATTAAAAATTATTAACAAATTAATATTTTGTTAATATTTATTATTATTTTGTTAATATTTATTAATATTTTGTTGTTGCATTCCCTTTGAATAGTATTTTAGTAAATATAAAGATTTTTTGCATTAAATAAAATACTTTCTTAGAAAATAAATAAAGAAAACTAGTGCATTTTTTGGCTCGAGTCATGGTACTACACCCTTCAACACAATCCTGTTTAATAAATATCCATAATAAATTTAATAATAATTGTTATGTCCCACCAAAATCTTACTTTTCTACTTAATCCTAAGCACATCTCCTAAGCATAATAATAATGATAACAAATAACAAACATCTATGGAAAACTGATCAAAACTATTTTTGAAAATTACATCATCTGATCAAAATCAACTTTTTCTACTTAAATAGAGTTAGGTGTGACAAAGATTAATTCATTAAAAAAATAAGATCCAATGCAATGATGAGTAGGTTTAAAAAATTTGATGTCTTGCAGAGAACGCCCTTTTCTACTCAAGCGAGTCTACAACGTCCGATCAACATCAACCTACTGATCCGAAATCACGACTAACGAATACTTGAAGGAAGTGTCTAGCCTTACGGAAAATTCCGTACAACTAGCCTACAACATATTCCGTACGAAGTGTCCATTCGTACAGTAATAGATGAAGAGACTATATGAAGACACCCCCACCCCTTTTTGTGTTTTTCCCATTTTATGGTAACCCCTCATAAGTAGCCTAAAAGATACCAGAACCGCTATTCTTGCGGGAAATTCCATAAGATTAGCCGCCGTTTTTTGTAGGCTAATTGTGCAGAATTTTCCGCAAGAATATCCTCGCCCATAATTTAATAATAAAGTAAAGTTTAATGATGGAATAAAGTAAGACGAGACTTAATAAAGACGAGGTGTCCCACTGAAAAACAAACTTGATTCCTAATTGTCTGAAGCCTCAGTGAAGCTGCAAAAGATGTCTAAAAAATTCGCTTCTTAGCAAAATAAGGCTCAAAATATTTCAGCAAAAAATCTGAAGGATTATTCGAGAAACCATCTGAAGAAGATTGATTGATCGAATTTGTAACTTGTTTGAGATAACCGTTAATTTAGATTTTAAACCCTTGATAAAAATAATTATACACATTGGATACAAGGAAGATTGTGACTTGGAATAATTTTAACCCTTTTCGGTAGTCCCTATTTCGCGACGCCATTGATACTGTCAGCACCCTCTGTGTTTTAATACACTCCCCTCAATTTCCCCAACGCCAAGCTCGACCCTTTCAGTTTTGCATCCCTTGTTGAGTTTCGGTGGTTGTTCCCAGCTAAGTTGGTTTAAGTAACTCTCCGATTTGTAGAATTTTGTTTTTCTCTACCCCTTCATGTTTTATCCTTGTAGGGTAATCTATGACCTCTACTTACGAATTAATCAAATGTAAGGTCTAATTGAAATTTGAAAAAAGATGACAAATAGGGTAGGTCGAAACAATTTTTTTTTAGATTATCGATCAGGATAGGAAAAATCTTATTCTACATATATATAAAAATATATTTCTGTGATTTTTACAGTTTTTTTAAATAGAACCAAGTAGGAGATACTATACCCTAGAATAGATCATTAAAATTTTTACTTCTTAGAAAATTGAGAAAAGTAATTTACAGTATGGAAAACGTCAACCTTTAACTATTTATACATTTAACATTTATTTATTTATACATTTAACTATTTTCATACGAAAATAATTCATAAATATAGTGGGAAAGTTAGATCGAGACAAATACTCGTGCAACTCGTACGTAATTGTATAATGTATATTACACTTCCAAGTCCAATCTTTTTTATGTTGAAAAATTAGGGAAATTTTCATAAAACTTCCCGACTATTTATAAATTATTTTCGTATAGAAATAGTTCAATGTAAAGATGACGTTACCCATACTGTAAATTACTTTTCTCAATTTTCTAAAAAGTACAGTTTTAGTGATATACTTTAAGAGTAGTATCTCCTATTTGGTTCTATTTCGTTATGGAAAAACAATTACTACTAATAATTTATTATTATCATTATTATTATTTATTATCATTATCATTATTATTATTTATTATTAAACAAGTATTAGGAGCATTGTTTTGCACAAATTATTAAAGAAACATCATGTTAGAATAAAACACCTTAACTAAACGGGAATGAACTCACAGCCGTAACCATATATAAATAAAAGGGTTAATCTAAATGGCACAGCCGACCAAAAAGAGTCTGTAATTCTAAAAAGGGGTTAAAAGTCTCGTATTATTGTAAATTAGGAGAAAAGCCTAATTTGATTTACAAAATACTCTTGGAGAAATCATTCACAACTCGATAATCATGAAAAATATTTTTTTACTCTTTGATGCACTAGAGTTGCATTTTTAAATATTTTGATGTGCCCTCTTAGATTTTTATATGCCTTTATTTTATAAAAAACCTGTGAAAAGGATAATTGAAAAAAAATTTTGCTTCTTTTAAACCTAAAACACTAGTTTTTAAGTAAAATTGTGACTTTACGTACGTAGGGTGGGGCTATTATGTACAATTTTTACGTATTTTTCGAGGTTTTTTTTAACTTTACGCCCAAGAAAAATTTGTTCAGCTTTTTCATTTTACAGATAGAGAACTCAATTCAGATGAGAAATCAATGATTTTTAGATTTTTAAATCATTTTCTACTTACTAATAGTAATTTTTGAAAAGTTGTACCTTTTTGTACCGCCGATCTTCTAAATAGGTACCACTATTGTTTTTTATGTCTTAAATGAATAAAACAATTTTTTAATACTGAAATACTACTTAGAATTATTATTTAACTGTTTGAAAATACTTTCTGATGATAAAATATGAAAAAAAGTTTAATTCAGAAATTCATATTAAGGTAAATGACTCAGTAATCGTGACCTTAGTCCCAGTAATCGTTTCGCCGTCAATATTATTTTTGAAGTATTTATACTTGATTGTTATTGATTTTGATTATAAATAATGCTAACGATTGTTATTTTTTGTTACTGAATACTTTTTTAGAGATCTTTTATAATTATTTCTTTAGGTTATATGCCAATTGTACGATTACTGGGACCGGTGCGATTGGGTCATCTACCTTAGTCTGAGATTTATCAAACAGAAAAAAAATAAATTCAAAATTAATATTATCGACATTAAAATCAACATTAATATTATCGAAATATATTTTTAGAATAATTATCTATAATTTGCTTAACATCCATCTAAGATTCTAAGGTCATATCTAATCATTTAATTTACTGGCCATCCCCAACTGAGCAATTTAACTGATCTATAATCTATAATTTAACTGATACAAATTTTCTCCTGGAAGCAAAAAAATAGCTCTACACTCGAATCCCGATTTAAGTTATCTCGATTTAGGCCGTTCCTAGAATTTCGTTCGGCGGCATTCAGTTGATGCGCGGGTCCGAGGGTAGAGAGGGACGTAACGGCCGTCAAGCCGGTCGTTACGGCAGCAACAGAGCGAGCAGTATCAATTCGCCTTTTACATTTATTTTTGAAAACAAGTTGAAAATTCTTTTTTCATTAATTTTTCATCGGCATTTAAGAATTTTCATCCTTTATGGAAAAAATGTACATGCATACATAATTCAGTTACATAATTTATATTATTCCTACATAATTCATATTATTTTGACTGAAAGTGGCTTGCACGATCCTGGCTGTTTGTGTTCAGAGACGCTCAAGGACTATCCCGATTTAGGCGAGGCAATGCCCAAAACCCGGCTTAAATCGGGATTGGAGTATATATTAAAACAATAATAATTACAGATAACTTCTCAGAGATAACATTTTCTCTTATAATTGATGTTTAAATCTTCAACATGCAGCATAAAAACTTGATTCTGTCATCGATTGAGCTGCAAAATCAAAAATAATAGAAACTGAAAAGTGAGGTTAGGTTACTGACAGGCATCCTCATATTTTATACAGTTGTATTTCGGAAACTATCAATTATTGTGAAATATTATTTCAACTTAGCTTTTTAAAAAATAAATAATTAAAAAAGAAAAAATACCCAACTGCATAAAACTGAAAAATTAGCACATAGCACAACTTGCTGAACCAGCTGAATTGTACCGCCGATCTTCGAATTTTCATATATCACCTTTGAAGTAATTAATGCAAGCACAACCTTGTATTAATGAAACAAATTCCTTTTACCACTTAAATTTGGAAGAAAAACACAGGAAACCGAGAATTTTGTATTACTTTTAAACTATTAATCTGATACAAAATTTGGAGGTCTAACCAATTTTTTAAAATGCACCCATATATTTAAACATTTTTCAATGCTTTTACAGAGGTCGCATAAAATTTCACCCTCATTCTCGGTAAAGTAAAAGTCCTTCTGAAACTTATATGGTATAGGAGGTTATTATTCTTATCCTCATTATCATATTGAAAAATATACTTAAAGTGAGTTGTACATATTAGCCCCACCGTACGCGAATTGCCCCACTCTACGGTAGGTGTATTTAAGACCAGATTTTTTTCCATGTTTTTTAAAATCATATGTCATATTTCGACGAATGAATTTGTACAGTATTCGAAGATAACTATGCAAGCAGCATTAAAATATGTCGAAAAAATAACTTTTTTCGAACTTTTAAACTTCAAATCATTTCTGCTAACGGAAGATATCGTTTTAAAAATCTGTAAAAAATCATAAAAATCTATTTTTATGTATAGAATAAAATTTTTCCTATCCTAATCGAAAAACTAAAAAAAAATTCGGCCCACCCTATTGACAAAATGCAATTATTTGAAATAATACGATTTCAAATTTCAAATAATACAATTTCGAATCTCAAATAATACAATTTCAAATCTCAAATAATACAATTGCAAATTTCCAATAATACAATTACAAATTTCAAATAATACAATTTTAAATAATACAATTTCAAATAATACAATTACAAATTTCAAATAATACAATTTCAAATCTCAAATAATACAATTAAAAATTTTAAATAGTACAATTTCAAATCTTAAATAGTACAATTACAAATTTCAAATAATACAATTTCAAATAATACAATTTCAAATCTCGAATAATACAATTAAAAATTTCAAATAATACAATTTCAAATCTCAAATAATACAATTACAAATTTCAAATAATACAATTTCAAATCTCAAATAATACAATTACAAATTTCAAATAATACAATTTCAAATTCCAAAAGAATACAAACCTTTAAAAGAAAGAAATCTAAATATACAAATCACAACTCAAATGGCCTAAAATAAATACTGAAAGGACCTGCTTATCCATATATTTTCCGCCATTGTTTAACGACCTTCTGCCCATCGATCTTTCAGTTCCGCCGATTAGATTAAAAGTTATATTTACTGGCACACTTCGCTGCTATCTCCTTCAGATTTCCTCCAACTGATCTGCAGAAACGTTGAAATGCATTGTCTCAAGAAAGTCCTATACCTATGCAGACTTCTCATTCCAAGTCCTTACACTCGGAAATCTGTCGATTTCATGAAAGCTGACAATTGTAGTATCCAAATGGAAATGAAGCATAATAATCCAATCAGAAGCCTTAACACGATTCCCAATAAGTCAATAGTAATTCCACATTCTGCTGGTCGACTTGCAGAATTGCAGTATCCGGTCCTAACAGGAAGAATCAGAAACGGAAAGTTCAAGTGCAGAGCAAAGAAGAGTGGGAAATCGGGTGTAAACGATCGGATTATGGTGTGAAAAGCCTTTCATTCGAAACATAGAAACGAACGAATGAATGGATACACTTGTCCCTCTTGCTCTCGAAGGTCCACGAGTTTTCTCACATATAAACTCCCAACCCCTCGAGTTTGCCGAGCAGGCAGGAGGTGTAGCCAGCTGGTAGTTGAAGTTGTAGGAGTCGACTGGATGTGGGTCTCTGCTCCCTCGCTGTTTTTCTCTCTCTTTCTTTTTCTAGCAACTCTGAAATCTACCTTGCTCTCTTTCTCGAAGCCAACACGACTCATACCACTGCTTCAACCCTTCCTCTCGCACTTGTTCGCTTGGTAGTTCCCTCTCGTCGGGTCTCCCTTCTCTCTTAGTCTCTTTCCACCTCTCACTCTTTATTGAGGGACGCTTCGTCTTTCTCCCCCGTCCCGCTGGATCGATTAAAACTACAAAGTGTTGCCTCTCCATCCGTTGGTACGCTCATTCGTGGTCGACTGCATTGCTCCGCCACTCCTGGCGGCACTGGGTTACCAACTCTTTCGCTTTCTCTTAAGCGCTCTCTTTCTCCACACCTCCTTCTCCCATCTAGTACCGACGGTACTTTTTATCCTTTTATCGGAGGATCTCCGTATTCATGGACGGCTCGCTCCGCTTCCTGATAATCTCCGCGTAAAAATTTTCCGTCCCCTCGGGATTGCCTTCGCATGGGACTCCTGTCGGTGCTTTCACTTTTTTTTTCTTTTTTTTTGCTTACCGCAGTTAGCGATCCCACTTAACCTATTATTGCACGCACTGATTTTCATTGGATTCTTTTCACGGCCAATCTTTTCCGTCCTGGGAAATAAGTGGATGAAGCACGCGACTTGTGATTTATCGGATGAATTTCGCAGAGGATTAATCATCAGGAACAGATAAGGAAATCTTCAGGAATTGTTTGATCAAAATCAACATTTTCTACTTAAACGGAGTTTCGGGTAAAAAAATTTAATAATGAGAAATAAGATCTTATGGGTGATTGCCAAAAAGTTGACCATATTAGACCACGAAATTTCCAAAAAAAAATTATTATTCCATGCGGCCTAAAATATGTTTTTCTAAAGGCGATCAATCCAAGAGAGTATGAAAAAATGAAAATTTGACCAGTTTTTGAAATTTAAAAAGATATTGAAACGAATATCAAAAAAATTCCGAGTGATAAAGTTGATGAATTTAGGGTAAAGTTTATAGGACTATCGAATGATTTTTTAAATTAGAATGGACCTCGAATAATTTGGGAAAAGGAATTGAGTGAAGGATACAGATTTACGAAGCTTTTTCTAAGGAATAATCAGGACATTTTAGTAACTAAAGCAGATAAGGGTAGCATCACTGTGGTCATATCAAGAATTGAATATAATGAAAAAATGTTTGAAAATAATTTTTATTCTGTGAAAACAGATACTCATTCGCTCCACTGGGAATCGAACCCAGGTCTCCTGATTGCCTGGGTTCGATTCCCAGCGGAGCGAATGTGGATCTTTTTTCACAGAATAAAAATTATTTTCAAACATTAAAACTTCAGGTGGTCTGAAATGACGCGGAAAATTCTCTGATTTGACGGGTTAATATTGAGTGATACAATTGAGATCTGTTTCAAAACCCACGAAAAGTCTCTTCTGATTATAATCTCGTTACTTACCCAAATTATAATTCAGAAATCTTCTAAATAATGAAAAAAATGTTGTGGATATTTAAAGATAAAGAAAGTTTCGATGAAGTTCACAAAGACAAGACATTACCAGAAACGTTTAAAATATTAGAAAATTTTAGGATCAAAAGGCAATTTGGAAAATAACATTGTTGATATTTTTTCGTATGTGCCGTCAGTTGTGAGAAAAATTCGAAAATTCGATTTTATTAAAAAAAATTCTCCTGTTTACAAAAGTAGTTTAGCCCGCATGAAACTTATCTATTTTCTTCATCAAATGAGTACCATTCAGAAAAAAATTGGACAAAAAACAAGGTGGGGTTTTTGAGAAAATCGTATTTTAATTTTTTCAGAAAAACCGTCGCCATTTTGCGAATTTTCAATATTTTTGAATTTTCTGGCAGATTTTGAAAGAGACTAATAAACCTCACCATAATCAGGAACGAAAACTCTAATATCTTAATAGCGTCTAAATTTGTAAAAGTTTAAAGAAAAATGTTGTTTTAAAAAAAGAGAAGCGTAAAATTCAAATACTCATAATTTCCCGGAAATGAATTTTTTCTCAGAACGGTAAAATACGGATCTTGTTATTTCCTTTGAAAAATAACATATTTCATACACGACCGATTCTATGACTTGAAGTTGTACTGCCTGCCTGATTTGAAATGGATATGGTCACAAGATCAAATTTTTTTCTGAAAATAGTACGAAATCTAGTCAAATTTTGTATTAAATAAGTTCAAGACGAAGTGATTTTGTCAATTTTGTAGTAAAATATTGCAAAAGTAGGGCATTTTTCGATTTTGTATAAAATTTTCAATAACTTACGAAATAATAAACATTTTTTAATGTTCTTGGACTCATTTTAAAGATAAATCTCCATAGAATTTCATGAATGTTTGGAAATAACTCTCTAATTTTTTACCTTAATTGTGCCAAAGTCTGAACATGACACAAAAAGGTTTTAAAATTTCAAGTACAGTGTATACGCAAAAAAATGAATTTAAAAAGAAATATAAAAATTAATCTACCTATACATTCTAGTAAAATGTATTGAAATATAATATATACTGATTTTTAATACTTTTTAAAATAATAATGCATTCTTTAAATCTTAACACTTTTTTGTGCCAAATTCAGTCTTTGACAGAATCAAGGGAAACAGTTAGAGAGTTGTTCTTATACATTCATCAAATTCTATGGAGGATTTTCTTTAAAATAAGCTCAAGAACATTCAGAAAAAAATGCACTATTTTTGGAATATTTTCGTACAGATTTTACAAAATCACTTCAACTTGGGCTTATTTAATGCTGAATTTTACTAGTTTTCTAACTATTTTGAGGAAATAATTTCATTTGGTAGATTATTAAAATTAGGATTAAAATTATAATATTATTATATATATATATATAATATTATAATAATAAATAGATTATTAAACTTACGGAAAAAAGATGGAAGCACAATTAAGGAGAAAGCGGCCAAAAGTGAATAAGTACATTTTTTTAAAAATTAAGATAAGCATAGGTTCTATATATATTAAATATTTTACAATATTTTAAAAGTGAAATTTTTTGCCTACAAATTTTTTTTTCCTAAATTTAACGGTGCCAGATACATTCCTAAAGTCCTAGATATA
>JBAGKK010043492.1:0-10403 GCA_037177015.1 Euceroptres primus | reverse complement strand
CAATCCTGCTTTTTAATCTTCTACCAGTTTCACCTATATAGATTTTATTACAACCTTTGCATTTAATTTGATAAATATTTGAAGAATTGAAGTTTTGAAGAATTGCTTGATTTTCTCAAATCGATTACAAAATAATGAGATAATATCGAATTTAATTTTACTTCGTGATACACTAATTTTTTTAATCGTTTGGTATAACTAAACTTTAACTTTAATTGACTAGTTAATTGGCATCATAGATTAAATATCCAATAGTGAATGTGAAACTTCCTCGTGCAGAAATTCCCCTGACTTTCGCAAGTTACCTTTAATTTCCAAGATTTCAATATTTCCTCTAACCTGCGTCCTTCTCTATTTAAAATAAGTTTTGTCTTTAAAATAATTAATTCTCTTCAATAATTTCTGTTTTACACAGAATTGCAGGTACACATAATCTATTTACAAGCATCTATTCCCGTTTTTGAAACAAAAATTGCATTTGACAGAAAACAAATGCATTTATTCTCACAAAAAAGCATTCCAGATACGTAACTGAAACCTGTCAATAAATTGAATGTCTTTACCACTTGACCTAGTCGAGAGAGCAAATCCTGATAGAACAGAGTCATGTATTTGGAATTTCGCCCCACATTTGCGGGATATCAGTCGCTTTCGTTTGATAACCGACGATCCGCGTTATCGAGGCAGGTAACTGTGTCAATCTCGAATTATATACGAGCGATTCGCACGTACAGGAATGACGTCGAACCATGTCCGATCCCTGAGGCGGAAAATAAGGGTTGGAGAAAGTGCCAATCTCGCACAACGCGTGCAGTTGAAACTCGCTCCTTTCTCCCTCCCCCCTCCCCACCTACACCCCTCTGAGAATTTTCTACCTGCAAGGACTGCTAACCCCATTTATTCCTCTGCGCCCCACGAGAGAGGCAGCGTGGCGATCGATGTTTAAAAAAAAAATAGAAAGAAAAGAAAAGAAAAGCATTACACACATTCTGCACGTAGGTATAAACGTATTGCAAGAAACACGAAGAAACGTGGTGTTTGGCCGTACATCGTATCACGCTGAAATAAAGGTACACACGGTCGTTACTGGAAAATGTGACTTTATGCACGTGAGAAATATCACTTACCAGCGGCAACGCGATGCAAGTTATTAAAGGGGGAATGTAGTCTTTGTAATGATAAAGAAAAAGGAAAAAAATTAAATTAAAATAAGTCGTCAACACAGAAAACTTAGATTAAATTAATTAATTAAAAATAGTTAATTTCTCATTATTTCTTGATCAATTATTTTTAATTAATTAATTTAATCTAAGTTCTCAGTGTTGACAGCTTATTTACAGTTAAGTGTTGACAGCTAACAGTTAATTTCTCATTATTTCTTGATAAATTGTTAGTCATCGCAGTACTTGTTGTTAAAAAGGTAAAAAGATGAACTTATTTCCAAAAAAAGGAACAAATATGTGCAAAAAAAGTTTTTTAATATAAATAAACATCCAATTTTAGGTTTTTATTCACTTAGAAAAATGTTTGCTTGATTTAAACAAACATTTTTCTCAGTGTTGACATTTTATTAATTCTGCTGAAAACAGAACTTTATTCTTTATGCAGTTTTTATACTTCTTGGTTCAAACAATATTACATCTTTAAATTAGTATTCAAAAATAAAAAAGTTATACATGAAAAACTACAACAAAGAAAAAAGTAAAAAAACTTTTTTGTTAACCCTAGAACCGCACATTGGGTCTGACAAACCCAGCGCAAAAGTGACTTTTGTCGCTCCCCTCCCCAATTCTTCGAAAAAGCACTTTTTCCACAAATGTAAATTCAGTTTAGGTTTTTGCTGATCGATCCAAGTAGTCGTGCGCATCAGTTCACTGATGGCTTAAATCGTTAATGTCCAAACCTGGTCATGGAACTCAGAAATCCATGTGTGCGGTTTAAGAGTGAAATTGCTCAAGGTAAGTTTCAGTGAAATTGCTCAAGGTTGTTTCAGCGTTTTTTCGATAATTTTTAACAATTTTAGGATAATTTATTAACTTCTTGCTTGCAAACATTAACAATTGTCGTAAATTTTAAAAATTGTCCAAGTGTACGGTGTTTGCTCCGTAATTGATTTACATGAGAATAAAAACATCGTGCATTATATATATATTATACATAAACAATAAAACTAATATGTACAGTTTTTAAACTAGTTTTCAGATGCAAGCAAGATATAATTTGCGTAATGCTGCAGTACCACAGCTTCGTCGATATCTGCGAATTCACATCTCACATCTACTGAACGTAGCACAGAAAAAACTGGGGGTTCGGTAATGCTGCGATTCAAGTGAAAATTGGGATCCTTTAGATTTAGAACAGAGACTCCAATAGAACTCTTTTTGAGGGTTTATTTTTAGTTCGTTGAAATCCGATAGATGGCGACATGAAAAATATCTGCAGTCGGTAAAAGTTTTCAACATAACCTTAAAAATTGTCACATTTCATGTCCATTATCTTCCTTTCAAGAATGACTGATCTCTATAATTTTAGTTTCTTCATTAAATTTTTTACAGTGCAATATCATTAAATCTGTATTATAATAGAAAAGGTGCATCATTAACTTGTACAATCTTCGAAGTGAGTCCAGACAGAAAAAGATTTCTGTACCAAATGTCTCTATTAGAACTCATACTTTGGGTTCCTTTGGAACAATTTATCCTTTCGGTTTCCTTTTCAGCAAGAGCGGTTCCTTTCTGTTGCAACTCCCTTGGAATCAAAAATCGGTTCTAATAGAAACCCCAGTTTTTTCTGTCAGAAGTTCCTCTTAGCGAACAACGCAAAAACCCTTCAAAAAAGGAGCCGATATAAATTCTGTGATTCAAAAAGAGATCGAAAAACCAAACTGTGTTGCATTGTTTGAAAAAGCCCAATATACGAAGAACGTCGATCATTTGCATGTCAGGAATGCGGACCTTCAAAGGCATGAATTTCCACGCTATAAAGAGAATTTCATACTTTCGATTAAATTTTGTTTATAAAAATCTTAATTTGTATTAAATAAATAATTTTAATGTAAAAATATTATGTGTATTTTCTTCAATTTTGCGACTTTTCTCCTTGTTTTTTACATTTTTGCCTTCTTGTGAAATTGGTCATTTTCATTCTGCTCAATAAATACACTTTTTGGAAAGAATAAGTTTAAGCTATTTTTTCCAAACTTCCATAAATCCTCTTTGAAACCTCGCTTCAACTTTTCTAATTGAACAAAAAATGAAAACATGGCATTTTTGGTTATAAAACACGATTTTTGACCACCTCTTCCAGTTTTTATTTCAAATAATTGATTTAAATAATTTAAATAATAATTTATTTCAATATTTTAGGTTTATTAAAAGTGATCCAATGATACTTGACTCTATTCTAGAAATCCTAAAGAACATTTTTAAAAAAAGTCTAATTTGGACCAGCAGAGGCGTAACAATCAACACGCAAAGGTGCCCGGGTCTCAGGAACTGTTCATGAGTACGGTTCATGTATATGTAAAATATGTGTGCAGTTCTAGGGTTAAATTAAGGAAAACACTTTTTGATCTCTTCAGTAAATTTGTGATGTCACCTACTTCCGTTAACCCTGAAACTATACTTATAATAGTTTTCAAGAAAAAAAAATTATATTTTTTATTTAAAAATATAATTAGTATTTTTTTTGCTCTTTGACACCCAACACAACTGTTAGAGACAGAAAAACTGTTTTTCTCTATAAAAATCACCCCGTCCTCAAATGGTTAAATTGGGATTTCTTACATGTACCTGCTACAAATAATTTTTAAAATATTGATCGCAATAGCAAAAATTATTGTCAATAAAGTGGAAAGTATTTTCTAAAATTTGTATATTTATAAAAAAAAATTCTTTCATGTTGAATCTGATCCTTAAATCTCAAGTCTATTCCAAAATTAGATATTTAAATACTCCGAAGACCTTTTTAAATTTATTCTATGTTCTTGAAAAAATAAATTGAGAGTACTTTGAACCTGTTAAGAAAAATCATTAGTATTCTCTCTAAAAAATCAGTTAAATTTAACAGATTGTCAATTAAACCATGTCAATTAAACCTTCTTACTTTAGGAATCAGTGAAAATTAACTGATATTTCGTTAAAAATGGACTGATTTTCAGTCAAATAAGTTAATGAAATTTCAGTTAACGTTGAATTAACTAATTTTTCTGTTATGAAGATAACCTAAAAGTGAGGTTTAACTGAAATTTTAGTTAAAAGTTTTTACTGAATGCATCAGTGACTGACTTCTTGCTTCTGAATTAGTTATTATTATCTGATTTAGATTTAGAGAGTTGTTTATGAAAAAATTTTAGAGAAAAATATTAAAACAAAGACAGAGCAAATAAAGTTGGTTTAAATAAATTAGTACATTCAACTTTTTAATAAAATTGTACTGTTTAATTGAGAGAAAGTTGACAGATTTGCCAAATAGATGAAATAGGTGACGACATTCAAAATAGGTGCAAAAAAGTGAATACGTGACGATCTGTGATTACTGTATGCCATGTTAAGGTGATTCATAATTATTACTAGAGTTTTCGTTTTATGATCTATCAAACTGAAAGCTTCAAAATTGGAATGCTTTTATACGTATGCATGTACGTCTTCGGTAGAATGTTTTTTTACGTCTAAGCCGACAAAAGGAAGTATAAAAAAAAAAATAGACTTTATAACCATCTTTTCCAGCAACAGACCACACCACAACATTACCTAAAGCTCTCGTTGAGGGACTTCCAGCCACTCATGAGGTCTCGGTACTCTCTGTGAGGTAGAAAGGAGACATAATCGAGGGACAAAGAGAACAAGAGAATGAAGAAGTGAAAAACGAGATGGAAAGAAGGGGTTAAGTCTCTCTTGAATCTATAGTGCTATAGTCTACATCTATATATGTATGTAGCCAGCTTATGGACCAGCTAGGAAGGAACCTTTCCTTAAGAGGTGAGCCAAGGATGCACCAGGTGCTGGATGATCGCGTAAAGGCCTCTCGTTAAAGCTACGTCTCTTCCAGAGAAATCGTTAAGGAACACTGTGTTGCATCGTCCTCTAAAATGAACTTCCCTTCTTCTACCACGATTGGCACTTTACGGAAATTGGAAGACAAACTCTGTATGTTCTGTACATTCAATGCAGCGTGAAATTCTATTTCGCTTTTCTGCCTTTATCCTCAGATGAGGGATTTATTCATGTAGAATTTATTTACCTAGAAAATTTTTGATAAAATTATGTTGTAGTAAATGAGTTAAATTACACCATACTCAAACTTACATAAAATTTATTTTCGAGACACCTTGGCGTTTACACCGTACATATGAAAAAAATTTAAGTAGCTCGCCTATGCGAACGAGACGGACAGAACTTCGTGTCTTTTTCGGTCGCATGGGCGAGTTACTTACATTTTTTTCATATGTACGATGTAAGCGCCAAGGTGTCTCGGAAATAAATTTTTTAATGAAATTTCGAGTACGGTGTAATTTGGCTCAATATTATATATTTTTGTTCAGATCTAAATCTATTATATTTTTAGAATTTCACAGATATCAGATTTATTTAATTTCACTCTGCTGCAGATTTAACGAAAATCCATGAATTCTATCCTCCGAAATTATACAGCTCAGCTAATCGAATTGAACGACCAATAAGTTATTACCACGGTTTACCAAATTACGAGTTATTCGATTTCACACTCCTGTTCCTCGAACAGCTTTAGTGTACCACGACCATAATTTAATTAATCGAATTAGAAAATCTACTGACGTCAACTACAGTGATAGAATTCGTTTGTTTCCCGAAAGTGTAATTGGCTTTGTGCGCAATTTATATAACTCCATTCTATGTGTAAGTTTTGACATTGAACATGCATTTCGTTAAATGTGCACATAGGCATTTTTGGTTACCTTTTTCGTTGTTTACGTACAGTCAAAGTCATGTATGCCTTCCTGCGCAGAAGAAAAAAAAATTAACTTTTGATATGGTTTCTTTTTTTTGCGCAGGAAGGCATACATGACTTTTACTGTACGCAGAATACATCCTTCGCTTGTTTACTTGTGTGAGTTGCGCACAAAGCCAATACTGAAAATCCTTTTTCCATAGCTTGATTTATAGATAGTTTTTATTATTATTATTATTATTAACTATATGATAAGAAAAGCAAATTAAATTTCAAGATAGCTCTTTCATAAAGTAGGCTCTAACATCATAATAATCAAAATAAAGTTAATTTATAGTTGCATAATAAATTTACATTATGACACGTTAAATTTATATCAGAGCATAGTAAATTTCAATTACGAACATGCAAATAGCTTATATTTCAGTAAAACGAGAATTAATCTGCTTCTATCAGTGGAATCCGGCCAGAATGTTAATTCTACTTATTGACATTAAGTATAAACTGAAACTGTACCATTAAATAGGAACTCATTAGATAACCAATTTTCCTAACGAAATGTTTTAATTTCAATCTTTAAAAAAGTTGCCGTGCATCAAGCTTCATGCATTTGAAATAGTAATCGCGATTTCACGTTTAATATGAATTTACCGTCGACCATTCTTGTGACTTTATCGCTTGCTCGATTCTGCGACGTTTGTATATTCTAATGAACTGCACGCACTTTTAATGCACTCTACATTAACAAACATGTGTTCATAATGCATATAGCTTTTAAAAGGCTATAATTTTCAACAACCAACATTTTACTTCATTATCTCGCAAATTTTTGTGCAATTTAACGTACAATTTTCTGATATTTAGCAATAATATGGTTGCAAAACGTGTAAAATATCACGAGAGGTGATAAATGCAGAAAAATGTTAGACTTATTCAATTAAAAGTTTTACTAAATCTTTTCAATATTCTTTAACATGAAATTTTATTGAATTTGAAATATTTTTGAAATATTTTCATTCTATTTTATTGAAAATACTTAAAAAGGTATGTAATTATTATGTAATATAATTACATGTAATTATGTAATGTAATTATTCTATGTAATAAAGATAAAAGAAAGAACAATAAGTTTTCAAAGAAATAGTAGCTTTTGTTTATCATATCCATCTTAATATGAGGCCAAACCTCTAGAACCTTTAACTTTTATAGTTCTCACATTTAAAATAAAATAACTCAGTTATATGGCTTTTATTGAAGTCAAATGATCATTTCTAAAAGAAATAGAAAGAAATTATTCTAAGTGATAGAACGATAGAATGATAAGAATGATAGATAACATTTCTAAAAATAGAAATGAGTAGTACACCGTTTTTAGTCACGACCGCTAAACTGAACATTTTTCTATATTTCTTGAAAGTACTAAAGGATAGACGGTTTTCTTTTACATATTATGAAATCTAAAGCGGTATCAATAATATATTCCATTGCAATTATATGTGCTGAATTTCTGGTTCAAATAATACATTTAAATAAGTATAAAATTTCACGGAAACAAAAATCACTGTCACGACCGAACGTCTCAGCATATCATAAAAACTTATTCAAAAAAATAATCATTTACAGCACATTTTCGGTGTAAAATTTTTAACCGTTTCGTATTTGGTACCCTTTACAGTTAATAATAGTTTTTTTAAAAAAAGGAACATCATGCACTTTTGTCACGACTGAAAAATTAAATTTATCTCGAGGTCTGAAGTTGGGTTTTCATTGCAATATGTTGATAAAAATCAGCAATTTCACATTTTGGAATAAACAATAACCTCGTTCAGAAGACGTGCTGCTTATTAAATGATAAATTTCCAAACTTAAAAATTGAATGTTCCAGAGATTTTCTCATAAACTACATGCCACTAAATCTTAGCAGAACTACCCTTGAATCTAATGAAGTGGTTCAAGTAGATGATTATCCAAGAACAAAAGCAATCACAAAAGATAAAAGCACTGATCATTTCCGTATTATATGCTTATACATATTATTATATGCTTATACATAACGTTATATATACACGTTTTAACAACGTCGTACATTCGTTTACGAGAAACGAGTTAATTTCAAGCAATTTCTATTCAAGCAAGCAGGCATCCAGTCTGAAAATGTTGGAATACCAACCATGTTGGTTTTAAAATGTAGGCATCTTAAGTTTACAAAGCTGCGCTGATCTCTAAAGGCTGAAGAAGAGATGAGTACTTTATATCAATTTAGAAAATATGACTACATATGAAATCGATGCAATTGTCCTGGAAATTATGACAATTTCAAGAACAGGGATCACAGTAGTTCAGAAGCTCAATTTTGAGGAAAATAGGGGATTTCTTCTTCGAAAAAAGGGAACTTTGTTTCTTTTTAAAATACAAAGGAAGCCACAAAAAGTTAATAAATACAACATTTTTATAGATACCTCAAATTTCATTAACAAATAAAATTATATTGATTGCAACTAAACCAGTAATAACCATAAAAATATTATCAGAGTATAATACATAGTAATGAAAAGAGTATAATAAAGAGGGTAATAAAAATATTATCAAAAATATACTCTCGGAACAAATTTTTAAAAACACGTTGAAGTGAACGAAAGAGAGACATTTGCAGAGTTCTAAAATCTTCTAAAATCTTCAAAAACACCCTAAAACCTATTATGATTTTTCAAAATATTCTAGACTGTTTCAAAATTTTCTATAATCCTCAGAAATCTTTTGAATTCTGCTCTAAACTTCTAATATCTTCTAGTCTCTTCCACACTTCTTTTTGAAGAGTTTCGAAAATGCTAGAGAATTTTATAACTATTTTGAAAAAAGTCTAGACGATTCTTGAGGATTATGGAAGTATTTTGCAGATTTTAGAGGGTTCTAAAAGATTCTGCAGAATTCTGGAATTCAAAATATGCTGGAGGATTCTGGAAGATTCTGGAACAGTATGATGTGTAAGAAAACTTATTTTTTTAGCTCTCACCCCCTAACCTCCTTTCATTTGGTGAAAAATGAACTGTCAAATTTTTTCAGATTTTTAACAAAATTTTGTATCATGGTTCTGAGACTCATTCAAACAATTTTCAACTTAAAGAGTTCTAGGGGTTCTAGGCTCTTTTTGAAAAGACTTAAATTTCCTAGGCCCAAAAACTTTGAAGCTCGGTTTAAAAAACTTTCAACCTCAGTTTAAAATTTTATTAAAAATCGGAAAAATTTGATAATTGATTTTTTACCAAATGAAAGGAAATTAGGGGGTGAGAGCTGAAAAAAATGAAAATTTTTTTTGACACATTCTATGGAACAGTCTAGTATATTTTTAAAAATATTGAAGAATTTTGGCTTCTAGAAGATTCTAGATTCTAGATTCTTTTTCTAAAATTCTGGAAGTCTAGAAGATTTAGAGTCAGTCTAGACAATTTTAGAAAATTTGGGAAAATTTTCGAAATTTCTAGAAGATTCTAAAAGACTCTGAATCTCTAAGGTTTTAATATTGTGCACGCGTTTTTGACTGCCATAAATTTCTATTTATTATAATTCTTCAAAAATTAATCGAAACCTTGAATAAAAAAAAACAGGGGAAAAGGAGGAAAATTTTCAAAAATAAGAATTTTAGGGGATCTTGAGAAAGATAGAGGGAAGATGGGACTAAAATGTGAACTGCTTTTCCCTAAAATGATTCCAAATTGAATTTTCAAAATTGCTAATATATGCTTAAAAGAATTGAGATTCAAGAAAATGATATAATTCTACTTAAACATGAAAGAAAATTTATATAACATGTTGAATTTTCTGTTCAATCAAGCTACTTGTTTCCTTGATGAATAAAGTAGGTTGTTTAAAATGCAGTACCTCCACAATTCATGGAGATGCAGGCTATGCATCTCGAAACAAAACAAAACGAGGCGTATGTTTTGCAGACTGGAGCAAGAAACCGGTAATAGAGAAAATGACGTTGACAAGGGAGACGTACGATTTTATCATTACGCTAGCTGAGCTTCCAGGGAAGCAGTTGAGACGAAGCATCCGTGATTACGCTCTTCATCGTTGGCAAAAAATGCGAGGAAACGCTAGGAGATAAAAGTAAACAGCGGGGGAGGAATGAAGAAAATACAAAGATGAAGAGTCCACTTGAATGAAGAATGAAACGGTATTCCTGGGTCAGAGTTCAAAATTTAATCAAATTTGCCTCGGAGGAAGAACCAATTTACTAATTGCCAGTTGTATGAAAATAAGTGTCCTTACAAAAGATAGATATTTCAAAAGATCCAAACTTAAAAATGTTTCAAAAGATACACATTTTCACAATATGCAGATTTCTATTTATTATTATAATTAAAATTCTGAATATAAAACATATTATTGAAAATAAACCACTCTCTAAATCTGAATCAGTCAAAATTTTCACTGATTTCATTCAGTAACCCATTTCTAGCTAATTCATCAGT
>JBAGKK010043481.1:0-10403 GCA_037177015.1 Euceroptres primus | reverse complement strand
TATATATGTATATATGTATAGTATAGGAAGTCAGATTCGCATTTAGGATGTAAGAGTTATTTATCCTCGCGAACGATATACGCCCCTAGGGGTTGCGGCCGATGTGAGTATCAACCCCCAAGTTACCCCCTTGTCGATTCGAGACGACAGATTACCACCTAAGTGCTTAGATGACCGGCATAAAGCTTCGCTCTTAAGAGGTCACTTAATTTTTTCTCTTATCTCAACTCAAATCCCTTCTCTAACCAAAATACACAATGTCATTTTTGTTAGTTTTTCGCTATACGGGGATCTTTGATACTTTTTTCCATATTAGCTGTTACTCTTCATAAATTAATTTTTTTCTGTAAAGTAAAGTAGAAGAGAAAATATTTTAATTCAACTTAATTCTAATTTTTTATTGAAATTTGTATAGTTAAATTATTTCAATTTATTATATTTATTTCTTTGATTAGGGATTTACATTTCTCAGAGTCATCCCTTGCAAAGAATAATTATATAATTTTTACAAAAAAGGACCCAGGCATGAACTGAAAATTGCCCAACTTGTCCAAACTTGACGTTCGAGCTCTTTAGAGAGAGAAAGAGAGAGAGAGAGAGAGAGAGAGAGAGAGAGAGAGAGAGAGAGAGAGAGAGAGAGAGAGAGAGGTTCAGCAACGAGAAAAGAGGGAAAAAAGGAACAAATATTTTGCAAAGATTATATAATTATTCATTGCAAGGGATGACTCTGTGATAAATGTAAATTCCTAATAAAAAAATACGTTATACAGAGACATTAAGTCCCAGACTCTGATACTGTTCAGAAAATTCCTTTTTCGATTATGAATGGTTCTTAGTCGTTCAAACATAATATGGGCATTTCCATGAAAAAGTGGACAAAAGTTGCGTGCGTCACATCACATTAATTAATATATAAAAACTCATTATTCGTTAAAACTAAAAAAAAATTGAGGATTTGGAAGCTTGTGGTAACTATTAATAAGTATAATATGAAAAATTTCAATTTCCAACTGTAATGCGCTTTTTTTACATTCATTGAAAAATCGTGACGTACGAGCACTTTCATGGAAATGCCCTTAAATATTTATTATTTAAAAAATTGAACGCCTTTAAGTCTGGCTAATTTCAGATTTAGGACTTTTCGGAGTTTAAATGTTTCTTTGTTTGCAGGATTTCAAATCTGGAGATTTTTAAAATGAGGGATTTTCAACAGGCGATTTTTAATTTTGGGTGTTTTCAAATTTAATCAAACATTCTAACGATTTTTTCGAAACTTTCTAAGACTTTTTTTAGGCACTTTTCATTTTGATGCTTTCATTTTGTAATACTTGCAAAATTATTATAAGCTTTTATTTTTATAAATATGGCTTAAATATTTATAACATGGCTTAAAAAATAAAAGAATTTTAATTTTTGAGAATAGTTTTTCATTCAGTAACTTCCAAAATTAAACGCTTCACAAGGAGTTCACCACTATTGAATTCAAATGTACATATTTATATTCCTGAATTCTTTTGAATTCATTGTATTCTTTGAATTATTTTGAATTCATGTTGTATAGTTTGAATTCACCTTGCATTCTTTGAAATCTTTTGAATTCATGTTGTATTGTTTGAATTCACCTTGCATTCTTTGAATTCTTTTGAATTCATGTTGTATTGTTTGAATTCACCTTGCATTCTTTGAATTCTTTGAATTCAGCTCTAATTCTTTTAAATTATTTTGAATTTATCTTGTCTTCTTTAAATTATTCTTTTAAATTCGCCTTGTCTTCTTATTTTGAATTCTTTTGAAACCACCTTGTATTGCTTAAATTCTTTTGAATTCATACGGTATTCTTTGAATTATTATTTCGAATTCACCTTGAATTCATCTTCTATACCTTTGAATTCTTTTGTATTCTTTGAATTCATTTTGAATTATTTTGAATTTACCTTTTATTCTTATTTTTAATCCTTCGAATTCTTTTGAATTCATCTTGTATTCTTATTTTGAATTCTTTTGAATTCATCTTTAATTCATTGAATTCTTTCGAATTCTTAAATTCAGGTGTACATCAAAATTGCTAGTGTTTAACCCTTCGAAGCTTCATAATTTGAAGACGTCCTAATTGTAATTTTAAATTGTATTATAATTAACTTCGAGCGTATTACGCCTATCAACGTTATATTCTGAAAAAATAGAATTTACATTTTACAAATCTTTTGCAAATTAGAGAAAGAAACTTTTTTCATGATTTAAAAATTTATTTCTAACAATAAGAGCAAAAGTAAATTCACTTTCTTGAAACTTAATAGAATTATCGTGTGATTCGTAACAAGGGTGACTTTAGTCGAACGAAGAGCAACGATTAATAATAATTAAATTCGAATTTCATCTCCTCACAAGTCACCCCTTTCAACGGAGCAAAAACATCGTTGATCTATGTTCACCCCGAGGATTGTAAATATTCCAAGCATCTTTTTCCGCACGCGTGCCACTCTTATTGTTCGACATAAGTGAACTGTGACGATTCGGCATTACTGACTTCCTCTCTCCGACGATACCTAGTCAACTTTTTGTTTTAGGGCCTTGAACATGTGACGTGAAAGAAGAAAAAATTTACAAATCATTCTCAACATCATCCACAAAATTGAGCCATTGCCAGTTTTTTTTTCTTTTGCAATACATGAGAAAGTATCAGCTGATTTTTATTTCTTTTTAAATGGCACAGACTGAAGCAACGAACAAACACTTGAAAGAAAGAATAATATTTAATATGATTTTTTCTTTCTTTCATTTGTTTAATTTAAACAAATTTTCTCTGTTGGTTCTTACAACAGAGAACTTTATTAGAAAGTGTATGCATTCACATATTTCATTTGAACGCTAACAAAGAAAGTAAAGAAAATTGCAGTAAATAAATTAACTTATATAGAATATTTGTTTGGAAATTCATAACAAATAATCAATTTCAATTTGAAAGCGTTTAATTTTAAAAGCATCCTTTAAAAGTTCTTGACATTGAAAACTTTAGAGCTTTTAAAATTATTCGAAAATTCTCGACATTGAAAACTTTAGAGCTTTTAAAATTATTCGAAAATTTTTCAGTATTGAAAAAGCTTCATTTGCCATTTAAAATACTGAAATTATCTTCACGCATCAGTTTTATTAAAGTATTTTCTCACTTAAAAGAATTGGATTACTATTTAATTGAATTTATTATTATAGTATTTAATTCCACCACAATTTAAAAATGAAATAACCCTATGATAAAATTTGATTCTCATAAATCTGACCCTATAATTCTTCACGGTAAAGGGTCCCCTTATAAGTACATATAAGTTTCAATTGGCCCATGTCCGCAGAGGCAGAAGCACGTTTAATCAATTGAATCGATACCCGTCGATTCGATCAACCAAATCGCTCGTGGAATTATATTTCCACATGTACAATCACTATCTATAGAGTATATTCGAATAATCGTGCATCTGCAATTTTACATGCTCTATATGTATGCGAATCTATTAGGCCCTATATATAAATTTCTTGTACATAAAGTATTAAAGTAATCTGTAATCTGGGTGTGCGGAGATATCGAGGAGCGATCAAATATATTTTGATTTGTCATACTCTCAGAATATTTATGTATGAGTCGCACTATCGATGATTGGATACGCTCCGAAACGTGTATGATGTATGTGCGTACAACCCAGTGCAATTTGCAGTCAGTTGGGGTTGCGATCAACGTCCTGTGACCTCCCATGAATTTTCGAAAGTGTGGTTTTTCACTGAGGATTCGAGATAGAAGATATTATTTTTATTTATGGATTTGTTTACGAATTTATAATTTGTTTCAAGTGTTTTTAAATTATGCAAATGTCACTATACGAAGGATAAATTGAATGGATTGAATAAAAATGTTATTTTGAATCCATAAGTAAAAATATCGTAGAAGTTATATTTGGATGCTTTCAGAATTAGATGCTTTTAAATCAGAAGGGTTTTTAGTTGCAAGATTTTTTATTTTAGACATTTTCAAGTTTGGAAGTTTTCAAATTGGTCATATTTATTTGTAATAATTAGTAAAGATTTAATTTAATTTTAGTTTTATTTAGCTAATTAATTAATTAGTTGATTTTAATTTAATTTTGGAGACTTAAATTTGAATTTTTTTTTCAAGATACGAGGAAACAAAGTTTCCTCTTTGCTTTACCTGTCAGTAGATTATTTGAATCTTTTCAGGTGGATTATTCCTAATCTATAACTGATAGCGAAAAATGTTCAAGACAAAAGTTAAATCTCGAATTGATAAATTATTAATGGTGACCTTCTTTTGACCTGGAAAATTGAGATCAAAGTTAATTAGATAAAAAATAAACAATTCAACTTATATGTTGATTTTAGATCCTAAAAATGTTTTTCGGGGTTTATTTGGCTGACGTATGAAGAATTTCATCTAACTCTGCACTTACAATTTATGGGTCATTTTAATCATCCTCCACGATTTAGGTTGACGTCAGTGTTGATTCAGAAACGATAATCTAACTAAGTTTTGATGATAACCTTGTATTTTAGTTATAAGGAATAGTATATTGTGTTAAATTTGGTCCCTTAAGTAAATCTCGAAAACAAAAAGTCAGACCAACCTAAAACTTTCAGAGGATCAATGCTTCATGATAAACTAACTTTTAGTATAGATTGGAAGCCCGAATTCGAGGGCGCACAAATGAGCGAATTCAGGCTTATTTTTGCGGTCACTCTTTGATTCTTTTCTAAATTTTCCAAGGCTTGTGCTGTCACAAAATTCAATTCGTATTTAAAATTATACCAAAAAGGTCCGAAAAATTTTACGTTTCTGAAATTTTGTTGAATAAGTTCTCTTCAAGTTTGTTTTACCAGACTCATAAACTAAGCGTACATTAGTTAGAAATAAAAAATTAGTTCAACTTTCCAAAAAGTAATTTTATTTCACGCAATCTCATATACTTTTGCGACATGTTTATAGTACAAAGGAACATGTTTGAAAATGATATTGTATACAATAATAATTTAAAAAGTAAATCTATTAATGTGTACAATATCTAACAATATTTTCTGAGCAATTAATCGTCTGCTACATATTCTGTCGGTTATCTTTGATAAATTGCACTGTCTTTTCTTTAAACTCGGTTACATTATATTGTTCAGCAATAAAAAAAGCTTCCAAAGCTTCAGTGACGTTTTCTACAGATTTACTTATTTCCTTTATACAAATCACTTTTAGTCTTTTTAACGAATACTTATCTGCTATCGCAAGAAGATTTTCTACATCTTCTTCTATTAAACCTGCAATAATATTGTCAGTGTAAATGTAACGCACCATTTGTTCAACTGTTTTTGGTTCAAAATCGGTGATTTCCATTTCATTTTTCTCCGATTCTTGCATTTTATGTTCAAACATAGCTTGAAAAACGGGCGACCTAGCCGCGAGAATCACTTTATGCACAAGGAATTCTTTATCGTGGCAAATAATTTTAAAGTCGGTTAACATTTTGTTTTCATAGAGCGAGGAAAATTGTGCAGCCATATCACTTTGTGGAATTTCAAGTTTTATGGGCATTATAATGTCTTTTCTTGTGATCTTACAATATAGGCATAAATGTCTATTCAGCAGGTTCTGTTCGAAATAAACAGTGCCAGCAGAATAAACTTTAATTTCCCTAGTAAAATGGAAATAGGATATTGCTGTGATATTTTCTACACTTATAGCCTCAAAAAATTGGAGATTTAGCTGCGAGTTTATGTAATAAAGCTTTACTTCGTATTTGAAGCTGTTCGTCAGATCTTTTAGAAAATTTAAATTGAAACGCAAAAAAAATGTATGATTTACGCTAGCATAAAATGAGCATACAATTTTCGGATCTTCCTGTAAGATAATTTGAACATTGAAATTTCCATTTGTTTTAAGAGTTTCAGCATTCATGAGAATTAATGAATGCACAGTTTTATCCATTTTTGGGTCAGTATATTGATGAACATCTGCTGAGACTTTTTTCGCCAGCTCTAAAACATTTAGGAGTACTGCCATGCTTGCTTGTGTTTTCCAAATCTTCTGATAGACAATAAACCTAGAAGAAAAAAAGAATGGAATTAAATAATGATATAGTATTCTAGGTAATTATTTAAATATTAAAATAAATTTAGGAATTGTTTTAGATAATTAAACAAAAATTGCACACGGAAAATATCTGCAACAGAACTAACAGCTACCTACCTGATGGACCTGAGAAATAACATACTTAAATTAGGTATTACGCACACACCTAATTTAAGTATGTTAATGTTTTTCTGGCCCATGTACTGAATCTGTACCTGGTTCTGTTACAGATTTTTTTTCATGCAAATATAGTTCTTATAAAATTGTAATACATAAAATATTATTGCTTCTTAAGTTTTATATAACCCTGATGTTAAAAAGTGGGATTATAATTGTTTATTCGTGAAAATAAACGTTGAGTGCTCTGGCAGATCGGTGTAAAAGTGATTCGTTTTTGAATCTTCTAGGAAATCAACAAACAATGATAAAAGTTTTAATTTTTGTCTTGTTTTTCTTTGCAAAATTTGAGACAATCGGTCCAGTAGATCGGCCGGAATCGTAGGCGCCAGTTGTATCTCTGCCGCATGGGACATCTGCCATATCTCCGTCGGATGTCATTTAAAAAAAAATAAATAATTTTTTAATACTTTTTAACGTCTTTTATAATATGTTTAAAATCCAGAATTATCTAATAAAATCTAA
The DNA here is from genome assembly GCA_037177015.1 of Euceroptres primus. Lineage (NCBI taxonomy): Eukaryota > Metazoa > Arthropoda > Insecta > Hymenoptera > Figitidae > Euceroptres > Euceroptres primus. The sequence goes on along the minus strand of JBAGKK010043481.1, from coordinate 3,643 downwards.
TGTCGAAAAAAAATTAAAGAAAAAAAGGTCATTATTGTTCTTAAGTATTATATAGCCCTGATGTTAAAAAGTAGGATTATAACTGTTTATTCGCGAAAATAAAAGTTGAGTACTCTGTCAGATCGGTGTAAATGTGATTCGTTTTTGAAATTAAATTATCTGGAGAAATAATGTCCCTAATAGGTAAAAAAGCAAGGTAAAAACTAATGTAATTTAATTTGTTTTAATTGAGTAGGTAGCTTCTTCCAAAACAAAAGATTAAACTTGAGAGACTCTAAAATTAAATACAATTTGAAAACTTCCGAATTTGAAAATGGCCAACTTTAAAAATCTTCTAGGAAATCAAAAACCGTCTGATTTGAAAACATAATTGTGAAAATGTAACTTTTACGTTATTTTTATTCATCGGTTCGAAATAAAATTTTTATTTATTTATGTATTTAGTGCTAAAACGCAGAAATTAAATTAAATAAATAAATTAAAGTTTTTAATTTTTAGGCAGTTTAATTGACAATCTACAAATAAGTACGTCATAATATGGTAGGAACTTTAATTAAATGCATTTATTAAAAATATAACTTCATGTAAAACTTATGAGAACTTAGTTTAACGCCCTTAAGAAAATGATAGAAAATATGATGGGGTAAATCTGTTCAAAATTTCAAAATTTAAAAAAAATGAAAACAGATGTGCCCCATCATATTTTCTATCATTCTCTTAAGTTTCAACGTGATGTATATCTTTGTTTAAAAATATAACCGTCGAATATTTTTCATATACCGTCGGTAATTCGTATGACATCATAACGTATCACACGTCCTTAATATAAATTGCTTCCTTTAGTTTTAAAATTTATTTGTGAATCATATTTTAGCAGAGCTTCAGCAGAACTCGATTAATATTTTTGCAACTGATTATATTTATTGTTTTAATAATAATCAAAAAATGAAATTTTCTGATTATTCATTAATAAATAATTAATTTAATATTTTATTCTATATCTTTTTAGGATATACACATTCGAATCAGACCAAACGAAAAAAAAAAACTATTTTTACACCTGCAATTGATTTTGATCCTGCAGAAGCCTTCAATGACAGAAGCCTAAATTGTTATCTTTTCTCATATTTATTTTTTGCTTTACTACCTAAAAAAGGAACCCTTACAAACGGGGTGAAAGTTTCCCCATGTGAAACCCCTGTTTGCACAGAGAAGTGCTGCTAATTTTTATATAAACTGTTATTCCAAAAGAAACCGCCCCCCCCCCCTCCCCTGGGTCTAGGACATTAAAAGTCCATTCAGTTATAAAAACAGAAATGAAGAGATGTCACTTAACGCAAAAATGTTTTGATTTTACCAATATACCAAGAAAGAAATTACCCTTTTAACACATTTTTATTCTGAAACTTATTATCAAAAACTAAAAATCCTCTGTAAAACTAATAACGAAAACGTGATGAAATAGCAAATTGAAATAACTTGTAAATTAAAAAAATATTTTTTTCACTTTTTTGTTTTTAGTAAACTAATAGATGCAAAATATTCTCTAATATTTGTATTTTTAAAACAGGGTGGCCGTGGGTTAGAGAAAACCTGAATGTTTGTTTTTTAAAAAACAGGATTGCCGAATATTTTTTATACCACGTCGGTAATTCGTGACATCATAACGTATCACACCCCCTTAATAGAAAAAATCTTTTTTTCTGAAACCTGTATAATAGAAATAATTTAGGTACACAACTAAATGAACCATATAAAATGCTTATTATACAATTTATGAAATTCTTGAGTATATCTGGGTGATCCCACGCTAAGTACACAATTTGAGCATCGAAATTTTTCAATTTTTTTTTGCTGATATAAAATTGAACAGGACATTATTATATTTAAGGGTCAAAAAGTTCAATCCCTTAACGGTCCGGAAAATATTGCAAAAATTTTTGCATTTATTTAAACAACTCACCTGGAGTCATGCTGTGCAAGTTTTAGTTCTTGAAAACGGGAGATTCTCAAACATAATTCATGGACATTTTTTCAAATAATGTTTTCAGGAATTATTGACAACATATTTAACTCAGATAATGTGAAATTAAAAATGGATGATACAAAATGGCGAAAGAAAATCAAAGTATTCAGAAGATTGTTGTTAGTAATAGTTTTCAATTTTTTCAATTATAATAAAAACACTTTAAAACATTATAAAATATACAAAGCAGCAGAAAACATTTTAAAATAAGAATTTCTAACAAATTCGTCATATTTAGAATTTTCTGGATACCCAAGCAAATACATATGTATCCATATCTAAAAACAAGAGAAAAAAATATTGGATAGAAAATAATTTAAGATGACTGAAAGTATCCAAGAATATTAAAAACAATTCCATATTTAAAATTTGTCTTTACCAAAATTAAGGAAATATTATGATTATATTCCAAAAATATACACAGAATATTAAGCTCTAGCTAATCAAAACAATTCTGGCAATGGCCATCATTTTCAAATTCCTTATTTTTCACTAGAAATATTATTTTTTATGTATTATTTTTACCCTTTACATTTAACTATTATTATTATTCGTTTAGGTACTTTATATTTATTATAACCAAAACTGATTACCCAAAAAAAATTCAAAATTAAACCTTCAACACTTCGGAATCCTTCGATTACATTCGATAAATCTGCCGTCCCAAATTCAAAAGTCGTATCTACAGTTTCTGAAATTTTATGCAGGACGTGAAAACGCGTTTCAAGTTTTGTTGACAAGAAGAAACATAATGTTCAGTAAAAAATGGATGTTTTAGACTAATTAAACGTTAAATTTTCTATTGGTGCAAAAAAAAAGTTGACATTTTTTGCTTTTTATATATGAAATTGCACTTACGATAATATCAGTGATCGCGATGTGTGATATGTCAGAATGTCGTATCTGTTTATAAATTTATTTTGAAAGTTATTAAATAAAAACTGTTAATAAAGGCAAAGAAACGTTATACTTTAACTAATTTTTATTTATTTATCTTTTCAATTCAAGGGGATTAAAATTTTTGTTACAAATATAATAGATAACATAACCTACAAACGTAAACAATCTGCTCGCAGCGCATGCACAAGAAGATACATGAGAAATTATGGCGAATGTTTGACCTTGAAAGATACGTAAATATTTTCCATGAAATAGGCATTTTCACAACATATAGGCTAATTATTAGTTATACAGAACGATTTTGCAGATCATAAAGAACACGTCCATTATCATAACTCATTTTCGACAAAATATGTAGATACGACTTTTGAATTTGGGACGGCAGAAATATCGAGTTTCTTCATTGGTGTCAGTCCCGGCAGAAAAATTCTATGATTACCTACTGTTAGATTTTGCAACTTCAAATAAAAAGTGCTCAAAAATTCACATATGTAGAAAAATAAAGGTTGGCGTCGAAGTATATATTGTTCCTTATAAGCTTTCAGCTTTATGAATACAAAAACATAGCCCGGAAAAATTTTATTTCAAAATTTTTTTCTACTTGTAAAAAAACAGTTTTTTTAACTCCCACACATTAATTATCAGGGATTCGAACGAAATTAAGGGCCATTTTTCGATATTTTCCAATTATTCCTACAAATTTAAAATAGTTTGGCT
>JBAGKK010043470.1:0-10403 GCA_037177015.1 Euceroptres primus | reverse complement strand
ATCTTGAAATATTGTTCAATCTAGAAAATAAAGAGAAATATCATCATCTTCTTTATCATTACATTAGTTTCTATATTAACATACCAATATTTTAGAACAAATTTGAGTTAAAAACGAAATCAAATAAAGAATTTGTTCATTTAAACTTTCAGAACTTGAAGCACATTATTGTGAACTTCATTAGAATTTCCAGAATTCTGCAAAATCCTTTAGAACCCTCTTAAGTCTACAAGATTCTAATAATCTTAAAGTATCTTCTAGACTGTTTTCAGAATCTTCCTAAAATTCTGTAGACTTTTTGAGTCTTCAAAAAAAAAAGTCTACAAGAGATTAGAAGTTAATGGAAGATTTCGGAAGTATCAGGAAATCTCTGGGAGGTTCTAAATTCTAAAACACCCAAAAATCTAGATTGTAGACAATTTTTTGTGATTTCGAAAGATTCAATGAATCTACAAGTTTAATGAATCTACAAAATATTCCAGAAGATTTTAAAAGTTTGTTGATAACTCCAGAAGTCGTGAAGGATTTTAGAAAATTCTAGAGCATTCCAAAGATTCTGAAAGTTTAGAAATTTGAGGAGTGTTTTATTAGATTCTAGACAGAAATCTAAGATTTTTGAGGATTTTGTTAAGATTCTGGAGAATTGCAGCTTCCTTGGTATTTTTAAAAGAAAAAAACTTCCTTCCTTTTTTTAAAATCCCTTTTTTCGAAAAAGAAATCCCCTATTTTCCCTAAAATTGAACTTCTGAACTACTGTGATCCCTGTATTATAAAATTATCATTATAACGGCAGATAACGGCCAGAGAAAATAAAAAATTGGTCAGGGAATGTCAGGAAATTTTGAAATTGGGATTTTGTAGCATTCCTGAATGAAATCAGGAGAAGTCGTTTATTAATTGCTTTAGTAAGCTTTTGTAGAAAACTACTGATTCACCTAGTAAGGCTTACTAATTTATAGTAAGGTTACAAAATTAATTTCTAGTTTTTTACTGTGAAAAAGTAACTTTTTTATTAAAGATTAGTAGAAACGCTTACTGAAGCTTACTAAAGTATTTCCTTAAAAAATATTTTTTTGAGCTTATACAGATAAATATAGTTAGTTAAACTCAAGAATTTCAGAAATCGTATAATAAACATTTTATATAGTTCATTTTGTTCTGTAAACTATTTCTATCGTACAGGTTCAAGAAAAAAAGATTTTTTCCATGAAAGTTTATGGTAATAATTAAAAAATAATGCCCAGAAAAATTTATTTTTTACCTGGAAAACCTGGAAAAGTCCTGGAATTTTTTTAAGGAGAAACGCTAGACACCCTGAAATTCTTATTTTTGAAAATTTTGGGTCAAAAATTTATTCCAAGCCCAAAAATATTCCATTTTTTTACAAAATATTAATTTGAGTTCAATTTAATATTAGAGATAATTATTGTGCCAGCCTAGTACAACTCAGGACAAGTTTCAGATTTTCGAATTTCTTAATTTTGAAAATTTTTGTTAAAAAACGCGTTCCAAGTCCAAAAAGATTGCATTTTTTTGGAAAATGTTAATCCCAGTAAAAATTGTCATCATAGATAATTATTGTGCTAGTCTAGCACAACTCAGCACAAGTTTCCGTTTTTCGAAATTCTGAAATCGATTATTTTTTTGAGTTTTTTTAGTCGCTTTTTTGAAAATGGTTTAAGATCTTGACTTCATATTTACAGCACAGTAGTATGCGTAGCAGGTAGCTCCTAGCACAAATTTTATTTTGTCAAAAAGAAAACAAAATGGCGCGGCTGATTTTTTAAATATTGTTTTTTTTTCGAAAATAGTTCGTAATATCAAATTTTGGTTTGCGGCACATTTTTGTGTGACTTTTATGCTACCCAGCACAATATTTGTTTTTTCGAAAAAACCAATTGGCGAGGCTTACATAAAGAAGCGTTTTTTTAATTTTTGGGCTCAAATTTTCATTTTGTCAAAAAATCTTTTACGGCACAATAGAGCACAAATTTAGCACAGTTCAGCACAATTTTCAATTTTTCGAAATTTTAAGTTTTCGTCGCCAACTTCCTGAACATCACTTTTTCAACTTTTTTTAATCTCGAACGTTGCTGGCTGGCCTAGCTTACAGGTAGTCAGATACAGTTAGCTAAACTCAGGAATTTCATAAATCGCATAATAAAAATTTTATATGGTTCATTTAGTTTTGCAAATTATTTCTATCCTACAGGTTCAAGAAAATAAATGTTCCATTAAAGTTTTTTGGAAATAATTAAAAAATGGTACCTGAAAAAATTTCTGTTTTGATCTGGAAGACCTGAAAAAGTCCTGGAATTTTTCTTAAGAGAAACACCAGGCACCCTGGTTTAACTTTAAATCTTGGACAATCAGTTTTGAAATTTTAATCGAAGTTAAAAGATTCTGTAGAAACTTGCGTAAATTGATTTGATCATTTATGTGTTATTTTTAGGTGAGAAACAAGTCAGGCGGTGACAAGGATAAATTAAAGCGTCGAGTTTTCGAAGACCCCGTGAAGAGCAGTCCCAAGAAAAAGCAAAAGACATCTTTATCTCCAAAGGAAGCAAAACCGGAAGTTGACAATGCCGATAACAGGAAGAAAGTAATCAGGAAACCCTTCAGCAGAAAACTCGAGGAAGCTGAGGAAGGTGTTTCAACAAATAGACCGATGCTCCAATCCTCCTGGAAATGTGAAGAAGCCTTCGACAAACTCTGTGAGAGTCCTGCTTATAATCAACCGAAGCCTTCTCCAGTCGAAGACTCAAGACACACAACTAACTTGGATCTCCTCTTCACTGATTTACCGGGTGATGACGATTGTGCTGTTGATGATCCAGAAGATCGTCTTATTATTTCAGAAACTGAAACAGAAGTCGAGCAAGAGAATCTTTTCACCTATCAGCAAGAAATCTTTCCACCCAGTGATGTTGAAATGGATTTCGACGATGTCAAGTCTACAATACAGATCCAAAGAGAAGAGCCACCACCTCTTCCTCCACCTCCAATTATTGAATCTAAACCCGTCGTTCCTGTGGAACCAAAACCGAATATTACTTTGGCGAAACCAATTCCACCTCCTAAAACTATTGAACCAAAACTCCTGGAGACAAAGCCACTTGACTTCCCTCCTCTTTTGCCTCCAGCACCAACAGTTCCCGTGCCTATTAGCGCAAGACTTCCTGTGACTTCTTCCATAGAGGAAAAACTTTCGGCCGCTGCTGCATTTAGGAACAAAGCCAAGGAGTCGAAAAAGGACGACGACCAGGAATCTACAAAGAAATCGGGGCATTTTAAAGAAAAGGAGACAACCAGAAAATCCGAACTCGCCGCTGCAAGGAAAATCAAAGAGGATCAGGCTAAAGCGAAAATCGAAGCGGAATCCAAAAAACTTCCTGAGGAACCAGGAGTAAAAGAGTCAGAAGTTCTAGAAGAGAAAGCAAAACCCCCGCTTGTTGTCTCGAAGGTAAAGGAAGCAGTGAAAGAGATAGAAAGAAGGATAGAGAGCGAAAATGCATCACAGAAACTAGATCTTAGGAAATTCACTGAGCAGAAGAGTCAAGAGAGATTGGAAGAAAAATGGAAGAAGAGCGAGGAGAAGATTTTCCAGGAAGAAGAGCGAAAGGTGGTTGATGTGGAGAAACAAAAAGCTGCTATTAGTCTTGAGTTTGCTGATTCGACTGATAGCAGCGACTCAGAGAGGAGATTAATTATTGATAATGAAATTGAGTTCCATGAAGAGAAGCCTAAGTTCGAAATTAAACTTTTGGAGAGAAGTTCTGTTGTTAAGAATCAGGAGAGAGCTTCGATTGTTCAGAATCAGGAGAGACCGTCGATCGTTAAGAATCAGGAGAGACCTTCAATTGTTAAGAATCCAGAGAGGGCTTTGATTGTTAAAAATCCAGAGAGGGCTTTGATTGTTAAAAATCCAGAGAGAGCTTTGATTGTTAAAAATCCAGAGAGGACATCAACCGTTAAAAATCCAGAGAGGACATCAATCGTTAAAAATCCAGAGAGGACATCAATCGTTAAAAATCCAGAGAGGACATCAATTGTTAAAAATCCAGAGAGGACATCAATTGTTAAAAATCCAGAGAGGACATCAATCGTTAAAAATCCAGAGAGGACATCAATTGTTAAGAATCCGGAGAGGGTTTCTATCGTTAAGAATCAGGAAAGAGCTTCGATTGTTAAGCAGAACCAGGAGAGAACATCTGGTCTTAAACTGAATCAAGAGAAAGCTTCGACTCTTAAACTAAACCAGGAAAGAGGATCGTCTCTGAAGCAGAACCTGGAAAGAGGATCGACTTTGAAGCAGAACCTGGAAAGAGGATCGACTCTGAAACAGAACCTGGAAAGAGGATCTACTCTTAAATTGAATCAAGAGAGAAGTTCGACTCTTAAACCGAATCCGGAAAGAGCCTCGACTCATAAAGTCAACCAAGAGAGAAACTCGACTATTAAAATGAATCTAGATCCAGTTTCAGAGATCGAAAGAAGTCAGCCCTTGGAGGAAGTGAAGCTCCCGATTCAGAACCAGGTTCGACTTCAGCAGGCCGGGCTTCAGTGCAAATTCCCTCGGGCTGAAGAGGAGGGTGAGAATCTGAATTCTCTCCTCTGTGAAGAAGAAATTCCAGGCTCGCCGACTCCTGGAACTGATGTCATCGACCAGGAAGTTGCAGGAACTTCGCACGCGACGCCGAAGGTGAAAATGGTAGATAGTTCAATAGTTTTGATGGAGATGCCATTTGCGAGTGCTCCAACTTCAAGTCCTTCGACAACTTGCGGCACAATTTCGACTTTGAGCATGTCTTTGCCTCAAAGTAGCAACGCGATGGTTCCAGTTCCTCTAGCGGTACAACACGTCCCATTGCCGGCGAGGCAGGAACTTCCTGTTCCGATACAAAGGCAGGAAAGCAACGAAGCGGCTCCTGTGATGGACAACACGCCACCGACGACGCCTGATTCGAGTATTTCGAATATCGAGTCTCCAAGAGATGCGGGAACTGCGGGTTCAAGTCCGATGTCGGAGGATAATTTAAAGTTGAATAGAGACAGTTCAGAAGTTGAAAATGATGGTAAGATGGCTGGACTTAGTGAGGATGATGCTTCGTTTTTGAACTCGGAAGGCAATACGTCCGATAGACCTTTGAAGCAGTCGCTAAAAAGATCGGTGGAGGAGTCGACAGGATCGAAGAAGAGGAAAAGGAATAGGAGTCAGATGGACAGTGGAGGGAATAATTCGGGAAAGAAATCGCCAAGACAGGGAGGCAGAGGTAGCAGACATGGAGCTGGAAGTGATAGCGATGATACGAGCGAAGAGTCGAATCAATGCAGCAGCGCAAACTCGATTCCTACGAGTCATAGTAATGTTCATTTAACGGAACTTAACAGCTATTCATCGAGGTCACCGAGGCCTACGAAGTACAACTTCTTTGTGGAATTAAGTAAGTTGATTTGACTGATTATTATATTTAAATTGATAAAATTGCTAGATATTATTAATTATTATTAGATCCCGGGTGTCTAGCTATCAGAAAAGGTATGGAGTTGCCAGAAATTGTAAAAGAAACTTGGTAAAAGTCAGGGAATTTCTGCAGGAAGATATTTTTTTCTTTTTATAATTATTTATTTTAAAAATCTTGCTTTAAATTTGTAATTGATTAGATGTAAACTGTCCAAGTTTAGAAAATTCTGGACATTTTTTTGTATAAGTTTGGAAAGTTAAAGTTAAAGCAAGGGAATTAGAAATTTCCTGACTTTTTCTCACTTTGAATCACTCGCAGGATGGCGACTTGACCGGGAAACCGGGAAATGACCGGGAATTTCATTAAGAAACTGAGAATTTACTTTTGATTGCAGTAAAATTCAAGTTTTCATTATTTTAATAATTTTGGTCAACTTAGAAAAGTGATTTCTACTTTATCTATAGTCACAGGGCATATGAGTGTGTTTATTAGGTTACGTTTCGATTTCTGCTACCAGGCGCGGTGTTTACGAGTGCACTATATCTACATGGGCGCTGTTATTTAGGTAAATTAAAAAATTGAATCTTGTGGCCACCCCTTCAAATCAGTTAGAATATTAATAAAATTGTTAAAAATAAAAAATAAACAATTTAGAAAAACCAATTCAGAAAAAAATTAAAAACCAAAATTTACTCCCTTTGAACTAAACAAAAATTTAGGAATTTGAAATTGTAAACATTCAAAATGTAACTATTCTGTAAAATGTTCAAAATGTATCCTGAGAATTTAAAAACAATAAACAACCCTCTTGCAACTTCCATTCATAAAATATTATTCATTCAATTAAATTTATGGACTTATTAATTTAAATATTTTGTGCAAACTGCGCGCATGCGCAAAGATATTGACCAAGCTAAAAAATGAGTTTCTACATGTATTTAGAATGTAGGAAAAAAGTTTGAAATGTGTGCCTTAAGATTGGTTTTGAAACTTTTTTTTGGAGAAAATGACACTTTGCGTGGAAATGTCCATAAATATTTGCAAAGCAATTACACTTCCACGTTAATAAATATCACTTTTTGATATTTATTTCTTATTTACATTTGTAATTCGCGAGATGAAAGCATAGCTACGTGCTTACAATTTCTGCCGCGAGATGTCCGCACCTTACGGCTCCAAGATACACAACAGCTGCAAGTCTTTCTCTCTTTCTCGCACCGCTTTCACTGTCATGCTCGTGCTCGTGTTAATTTGCACATTTTTCATCTCGAATATCAGTCGAGATTTCCCTTTTTTCGAAAAAAACGGGTCTTTCCACCTCCTCTGCAATCTCAAAGTTTCAACAAACTTCACGCAAATTCAGATGTCTATTTTTTAGACCTGAATCCCTTTGGCGTAAAAGCAGTTGGAAATTACGGTCTTTGCACAATTTCCGCCATTTTTTTGGCACAGGCTTAACACCCTTAAGGATGATGGATTTCTTATGAAGGTATTTTAAGACTACGTACCTTTACTTAATGAAATGAAAATTATCATCCAGACTACTCCTAAGTTAAAAGCAACCTGAAATTTTAACGTCCTTGCAGTAATATACGGCTTAGTTATGTTCTGTCTTTGTAAAACTACTTGATTGAAATAACTGGATATGGATTCCATCAATTTATTCATGGTAGAATTTTGCAACATATTTGAATCGTTTTTACTTAACATGAAACCTTCTGCCCATCTGTATGTTCCTTCTTTTACGATGAATGAATCTCTAAAACAAATTGATTAGTTTGCTTATTGAACAATTACACATATTCTTTTATTTATTATCTAAAAGTACCTATACCTACTTTTTTCAACCTAGAGAGTTTGATTTTTTAATGTGTAGAATTAATTTGAAAGCCAATCAATATTGAACTGCAAGTTAGATTTTTATTTTACTATATGCATATCTATATTTGTGACTATTGCGGAAATATTTTGAACTTCAAATTTATAGTGTATTATGAATTTAAGTACGAAAATAAACCAAAGAATACTGACTAATGACTGTAGTTCTCGGCAAATTTAGAGCGCTAACCTTAAAAGCGGTTCAATGTCAATTATTTCGTCTCATCTGTGGTTTCGCTTGAAGTTTTAAAAAATTCGAAAACTTGTAGCATAAAATTTCAGTTTTCCTCTGTAAACGTCAAAATTCAATGTGTGAATTTTCTAATTCTTACCTTAAGTAGACAAGCATCCAAGAGACACCAACTATACTATAAATTCCTATACATGCTTGAACTACAAGGAGAGCAACACCAACTCCTCGAAAAAGCGGCGAAATCTTCCACATATTTAAAACACCTGCTTTGAGTCTTTGACCAAGGCATACTTGTAGTGTCAATAAAGGAATGCCCAATAATACGGACATAATCAGGAACTGTACAATAAAATTTACTGAAAAATAAACACGTTGGTGGTTAAAATCAATGTTAGTCTTAACAAAGTAGCAGAATACGTCGTCATTATTTTCTTGAGAGGCTTTATGTGAAGATTTTAGCACGTAGGAATCGTTTTCCTATAACTTACCTCCAAATTGAATGCTGAGTATGGCAAATCTATCTATATTTAAGAGACCGAGTGTGCATCCCAGACAAGCAAGAGCTGGGTTAAATACATGAGGCCACGTTCCCAAAAATTTGTCATTCTCAATACTTTCTTCATGGACATTATTTCCGTTAGTATTATTGCGCATTTCGTCAAGTCTAAAATATAGTATGCAGTTATTATACTAATCCTCCCTGCTGGAAGTGAAGAGATAGAAATTTTCTACCTCTTCCAAGAAGCCATTTTGCATCCCCTGAAAGCTATCTCTTTCTATCTCTTTCTATCTACCCACCTTTATCTCTTTCTATCTCTCAGTCTATCTCGGTTCTCAGTAATATCTATCCCTTCTTATCCCTCAGTCTTTCTCTGTGACCGGTAATATCTATCCCTTTCTATCTCTTAGTCTATCTCTCTTCAAAAAATTTGAAACTCTTTCTATTTCTTTGTCTATTGGCTTAATTTTAAATTTGTTAATTTTTCATATTTTAAACATTCGCAGTTATTTTATAAATACATTACTTTGTAAGTACATAATACTCTTATCTTATAACTGACGCACATAACACTGAAAAATTCGAAAATACGAAGGAGCAAACCCTAACCGCACACGCATCGAGTTATAGCCGACAGCGCTTAGCCGACTGAGCTATCGGAGAACACTGGGAGACCTGTGGTAAAAATGCATATCACTCATCACTTTTACTCCTATCTCTTTCAATTCTCACTTTTCTATCTCTACCTAAGCCCTAATCCAAGAACCCCGGTTATACAGGGAGACGATTAGTGGCCTAGAAAGATGTGGTTTCAAATTCAAGGGGCCACACGAAAAATTACCAAGGGCGTGCTCAGCCGTTAAGGGTATGGACCCACTGTTAGTGCCTAAACTTTGCTCCGGGGATCTCGCTGGCATCAAGGCGAGGCTCATAGACCTGGAGATAGTGACAGAAAAACAAGAACGGTTAGTTCGTGTATGCAAATTTAAGTGCTAATTTTTATAGATATTTGATGAGTTATAAGCAAATAAAATGAGACCGCTCGCTTGCACTGCCAGTATAATTAAATTATCCATTTGTAAGCAAAAATTTATGTTTTTAAATGATTAATTAGCTTCATTATATAGTAAAGAACAAGTTCTGCACTTTCATGTTATCATATTTTATTTATATAACTTATCTCTTTACCTTGTGCATAATGTTAGTATATTGTTAGCCTTTAAAAATTATCAGTCAACCAAAACTGTGATATGAAAATATTCAATATTGTACAACAAATGAGCACTTTGTAAACTTTTATTTTCAATTACATTAATTGAAAATAAATATAAAAAAACTGAAATAAAATAATTAAAACTCTAGTTGCTATTAAAATTTTATATTGAAGAGTTAGTCGCCCCCAAGCACCCCTGCAGATATTTCGTATCTACGGGGCTAAGTGACGTCGCTAGAGAAGAGATGGCCATACGCCTCTACCATCACTCCCGCTCTCCACGAGAAATAGAGGTGGAAACAGAACATGTGTTCACGAAGGGAATTCTTCCTAGCTGGGCATGTCTGAATTAGCGTATGCAAAACGCTTGTTGTGAAACTTTGAACAAAGCTAATCTAGCGAAAGATAATTGGCATAATTATTATTTTTATGTAAATCATGAAAAAGTACTTGGCATACGATTACGGCGTGTGCATGTGCTGCTTGTACTTTTTCGAAATTGCATTATTTTTCCTAATAACTCGGAATGAACCTTGTAGTACCTTATAGAAAAACAATTTGAATGTTGCAAAAATTTAGATAATTTTTGAACAATAAATTAGCGTATGCCACTTTCATTTTTAAAAATTTATAATATGAAATAATGATTGGACGATTGACATATGAATACAGCGTGTACAAGACTTTATATAACAATAACAAAATCAATGGTCAAATTGTGCTCTGTATTGGCGTACCGTAGAGTGGGGCTATTTGCGCATGGTGGGGCTAATATGTGCAACTCACTTTAAGTATATTTTTCAATGTGATAAGGGGGATAAAAATAATAATAATTAGTTCAATATAATAATAAAATAAAATAATTAGTTCAAAGGTGATATTTGAAAATTCGAAGATCGGCGGTACAATTCGTCTGGTTCAGCAAGTTATGATATTTGCTAAGTTGTCAGTTCTGTGCAGTCGGCGATTTGTTTTTTTTAAAATCATTTCTCTTTTGAAAAGCTAAGTTGAAATAATATTTCACAATAATTGATAGTTTTCGAAATATAACTGTATAACATATGAGGATACCTGTCAGAGAAACCTAACCTCACTTTTCAGTTTCTATTATTTTCGATTTTGCAGCTCAATCGATGACAGAATCAAGTTTTTGTG
>JBAGKK010043469.1:0-28758 GCA_037177015.1 Euceroptres primus | reverse complement strand
AAAATCAAGATAGATAGCATCGACCTGATCTCCTTCAAACAATGCATTTGCCGTATATTGTGTAAATGTAGCTAAATCCACGAAAGCCTGTACAATCTCATTTTCTTTATTAATTTCTGTTTCATTAAACTTAATAATGCCAGGTATGCGAGATTCATTTTTTAGTTTTGAGGTTATGTTCTACACCTTGGTGGGATCCTTTTTTAAAGCGTTCTCAGCATGTGAAATATATTTAATCAGATCAGTAGAAGTTAGTCTTTTTATTTTTAGTTTAATTTCTCGAAGTAAGGTGACATCAGATACGTCTTTAAACTTGTTTCTTAATTTCTCTTTTATTTCAATGCAGTTTTTGAGGTCACTAAAAATTCGATTCGGTATGGCAATTCTGACTTTAGATTCAATCTAAGCAGGCCAAAGTACTATAGGAAATACTACACTGGTCTAGAATCCTTTTCATTGTTTGTTTTAGATCATTCTTTACATAAGCGCTTATTTATTCTAACCTCAAAAAACGGTTAAAAAAAGTGTTTTTTTTTCGTTTAAAATGATGTTTTAGAAAAACTTAGTGTGAACAATGATACAGACTAAGGTTTTCTATCCCACTTTCGTGTGGTAAAACTCAATTTGATTTCGGAATTGCCGTATAAAATTGTATTACTATCCTCACCTCAAAAAACTCTTTAAAACCGTGTTTTTTTTGTAAAAAATGATCTAAAAGAAAACAAGGGGATTCTGGATCAGAATAATATTATTTATAGCAGTCAGAATTGCCATACCGAGTCGTATTTTTAGCGACCTCGAAAATGGTCCAGTATAAATTACCTCCTTTTTTTGTAAATTTGTATCCGCCATCTTGAATTTGAAAAATTTAATTATTGGACTTAGGATTCGTACTCGCCGACCCCAGAAACCCCCGAGTACAAATTTTCAGACTCATATGCCTTTTTTTGTAAATTTAAATCCGCCATCTTGAATTTAAAAAATTTAATTATCGGACTTGAGATTCGTACTCACCGACCCCAAAAACCTCAGAGTAAAAATTTTTAGACTCATATGCCTTTTTTTGTAAATTTTGATCCGCCATTTTGAATCCGCCTTCTTGAATTTCAAAAATTTAATTATCGGACTTAGGATTCTTAAAAACCCCCGAGTACAAATTTTCAGACTCAGATGCCTTTTTTTGTAAATTTTCATCCGCCATTTTGAATTTTAAAAATTTAATTATCGTACTTAGGATTCGTAAAAACCCCCGAGTACAAATTTTCAGACTCATATGCCTTTTTTTGTGAATTGGGATCCGCCATTTTAAATCCGCCATCTTAATTTTAAAAAGTTTAATTATCGGACTTAAGATTCGTACTCGTCGACCCCAAAAACCCCCGACTACAAATTTTCAGAGTCATACGCCTTTTTTTTGTAAATTTGTATCTGCCATTTAAATCCGCCATCTTCAATTTGAAAAATTTAACTTTGGGACTTAAGATTGGTATTCCTCGACCCCAAAAACCCCCGAGTACAAATTTTCAGACTCATATGCCTCTTTTTTATGGCCCTCTGTAAGCGAAAATGATAATTTTTACATTTTTTCAGTTTTTTGGCATTCCATAGCTATAGTAAATTTAAATGCTCCTAAAAACGATAAAGGGATTATTGAAGGTAATGTGCCAAACTGACAATTGGCAAAAAGAAAAAAAGATTCCTCCATTTTTCTAGTGCAGTGCGAATTTGGATACTTTTCTGCATTTTCTGGCCCACTGTGCATCGTCCTGGTCCTCGTCATCTCTATGGATCTGATCTGAACATCCACTTGGATTTCCGGTCGTTTTATTTGATCTAACATTTTCTTCATTAATTTTTTTCTGTTCCTCTCATTGGAACCTTTCAGCTTCCAATTTTCACTTATAAAGTTTAATTTTTGGTTCAATGGGATTTTGAGTTTGGATCACAAAAGTTTCAATTGGATTTGGTGATTTTTCTTCACTAAAATATTTGATTTTGTCTAGAATTTTAAGTATTTTTTTAACTGCACAATGTTCCGCAAGTTTTATTTTTCTGCTTTCCTTTTGCAAATTCTAAAGTATCAAGGCTTCCTTTCGGGTGTAAAGATTTTCTTACAAATTCTATCCTAGGAAAATTAGAATTTATAACAGTATTATTAGTAAACATAAAAAAACTCTTTAGGCCACTTATAACTAAATTTTGTTTAAACAGCTAAGAACGTTGTTTCCACGCTAGAGTTTCATTTGTTAGGATTCTCAAAATCATATTTTATTTTTATTTATTGGCCTTTGTTGGTTTCTTGTAATGCTAGAATTTATAATGAAAATGATCCAATTGATTTAATTCTTAGAAATTTTCAAGGCAGTGTCTGATATTCAGTCATTAAGTTGTCTGGTCTCAATTGATAAATCCGTCGAACCAAAGAGCACGATTTAGGCTGTGATTCAACTTCAACCAATCATTAAGTCTTTCTAACTCAACTGAAACCAAAGAGCACTATTTAGGCTTTTCAGTTTAACTTCGTCAGTCCCTATTTCAATTTTTTAAAATTTCAAACCATTAAACAATTTTCAGTTTTTCGTTTTTTTGTTTTTAGTGAAAAGTACTAAAGTACGTGATGAATTTTGAACAGGCGATCAATAGGGTAAAATTCTCTAACAATTACACAACTAATCCAAATATAATTTCAACTATAAGGTAGAATGATAAAAAAATTTGTGATTAGTCTCGTTAGAGACTGAAAGAAATTTAATTAAGAACAATATCAAAACTCAAAGACTATCCCACCGCTGCCACCAAAAAAGGCTAACTGTCACGTTTGTAACTAAAAATATTGGAAATTTTGATTTATTGTAGTACCAGGTTGAACGATTTGTAGTACAAATGTCACTGAAAGTGACACGCGTTGCAAATTCTTATCGCTTCTCGATTACGACCGTGATGCGTGGACGAGTATTTGTCGCTCTTCGGAGTTAGTTTTTTTTACGTAGGTTAGTAAATTTTTTAATTACTGGGGAAGTTTATTTCTTTATACCTATGGGATCTACTATGATAATGTTCTTAATTATTATTCAGGGATTATAGGAAGTGGAACAATTAGTAGTAAGGTATTTATTTTTAAAGTGAGGAAAAAGTTAATAATACAAATTATACTTGCGTGAATAAGATTTTTACACATTATTCGAGGAAAAATCGTTCTGTTTCTTATCAGGTACACTAGTTCAGTTATTTTTTAAGAATGTCGAATTTAAGATGTACATACCGCACTTGAACAAAACTATTGTCTTTTAGTCAATTTACGGAAACACTGCTACAGTTATGTTTTAAGAATGTCGTATTTTCATGTTTTAACAGAATTTTGACAAAAGAAAAGATTTTAAATCGGTGAGTTATACGCGTTTAAAAGCCGCGAACCAATGAAGGCCAGCTCCCGATGGGATTTTTCCGGTAGCATATCAATACCCTGAAACCGACAGACAATTACGGGAAAGATTCACGTGCTTTTATAGACAAGATTCTAGTTTAGAATTGGTGGGGAAGTAGCTTCGTTTCATGAGTGCGAAAGATGGACTTTGACTTCCTCTTTGTACATTTGTTATGCAATAGCGAGTTCTTGGAGAATCTATTTGTATAGCCCCAGTTTGTTTTCAGGAACTGACTTAGGCTTAGTCATAGTTTATATTATATTTTTATAAAAATGGTCAGCGGGAATGTGCTTTGATGTTGAAAGTGGGTCTCGTTCCTAGGATAATTTTATCCTCTGTTTATATAAGCATATCGGAGTGCATCAGTTTCGAAATGTTAATTAATGTGTGCGGTGTATACTCCTGAATACTAGAGCGAGACTCTGAATAGTTGCGAGAAACAGATGCATAATCAATGCATTTTTGCTACATAACAGATCTTGAATCATCGCTTTAAGAGTTCATTGTCCCATTGCCTCAGATTCCATTAAGAAAATTCTTTTATATCAAACGATATTAATTACGAACGTAACAGAGAATCTTGATTTTTAATTTTGTCGAGGAAACTCAAAATATTGTCTCCAGATAAAATTCAGAAATTCCTTGTAGAACTAAAGATAACTTATTTAAATTGCTTGGCCCATTAAAGCTGGAAGTCAATTCAAATCGTTTATTAAATTAAATTTGGCTCACTCTCAAATTTAATTCAATTTTGCAAAATATCTGAAGGAAATCTGTATCTGATATATAAATAAATTTCAAATCACAATCACTTCACAATTAAAATCGTTAGATATCACTTTCTCACATTTCACTTTTTACTATCGAAGTTTTTGAATTAAATCCAATAAAACCCAAAAGCACGCAGTGAAATCCGATCCCGTCGCTGCTACCATTTTATTTGTCACGAACCAAAGAAATAATTAAATAAATAATTATTTCATTTGTTCAAATAACTTTTTGGTTTAGGAGCTCATCACGAAGTTGGAAGTAGATCGGAATCTGATCTATTAATTCAGACCTTTTCTGCCTGATTTTGGAATTGGTTGAGGATTTATTTTGAGTAACGATATACTGTGTTCCTAAGGAAGTTATTTATTTATACTCAAAATTTATAAAAAGAGTACACAATAGAAGAAGGCAAAATTTGCCAAGTGTACATGTTTAAAATTTTGTTGTCGTCTATCTTATTGAAAGTCGACTAGATTGTAGTGTTAGTTGTCCCCTTTAAGTTCTGTAGACGGGACGCACGTAGTATAACGGATTGTCAAGATACAGGGGCCCGAATTTTCGACGATTCACCTCGACTGCTTACATTCAATTGTACACAAGTTCTGATACAGTTATCCGATTTTACTTTTTGTGGGGGTTTTGGAAAGGTCTTTTAACGACGTTTACAATAAAAATAATCATTTTACAATAAAAAAAATTATTTCACTCTAACTTTTCATTTTCAAAAGATTTTTGAGTTTTTCTCACAATGCGGCATTTTTGATTTTTTTAAAGTAAGCTAAAAAAAACTTGATTTTTTCTTCTGAAAAATATTCCAAAACGAAAATGGAATGGAAAGTATTAGTTGAGTGTTAGAAGTTCATAAGGGCGTGGGTGTCCGGCGCCAACTAGCCTGAGCGCTACCAGACGTGCTGTAGTGCCTCAATGGCTCTAATACTTGATAAAAATGATTTTTCTGTTTACGAAAAACGACGATTTTATTTTCACTTTTTGACGGTTGGAGAACAATTTAGATATTTTCAAAATGAAATTTTGAAAACGGTTTCATCATAAGAAAACGATAGTTAATAATAAAATAATAAAAGATTGTGGTTGATGATTCTGCTCGACTGTTACATTTCGAGGTGCATTTTGGTAAGTCCGCTTTTCTCACGTTTTGGGGTGTTAATCTCCATGTCTCTAACTATGTGGGGTGCTTTTTGATGTGAGTCCCCTTGCCGCTCACGTTTTGGGGTGCTTTTTGGAGTGAGTCCCCTTACCTCTCACAGCGGTACTTAAAAAATGATCTTTTATTTGAATTTTACGTTCACTTTGCTCTCCTCTTCACGATCTTTCTCATCAGGAGAATTTTATAAAATAAAAGCAGCTTAAAATTTTCCCGAAGGGCAAGATCGCGAAGAGAAGAGCAAAGTGAACGTAAAATTCAATGAAACAAATAATTTTTCAAGTACCACTGTGAGGAACAAGGGGACTCACACCAAAGGGGACCCCAAAACGTGAGAGGCAAGGGGACTTACCAAAACGCACCTCGAATTGTATCAGGCGAGCAAAATCATCCACCACAATCTTTTATTACTTTATTATTAACTATCGTTTTCTTACAATGAAACCGTTTTTAGAATTTCATTTAGAAGATACCTAAATTGTTTTTCAACCATCAAAAAGTGAGAAAAAATGAAATCGTCGTCTCACGTAAACAGAAAAAAACATTTTTATCAAGTATTAGAACCACTGAGACACTAACTCACGCCTGGTAGCGCTGCGGCTAGTTAGCGCGGGGCACCCACGCTTTTATGACCTTCTACAACTCAACTAGAACACTCCATCCCATTTTCGTTTTGGGATGTTTTTGAAGAGAAAAAATCAAGCTCTTTTTCTAGCTTAGTTAAGAACAAATAAAAAATGCCGCATTGTGAGAAAAACTCAAAAATGTTTTTAAAAATAAAAAATTAGGGTGAAATAATTTTTTTATTGTAAAATGATTATTTTTATTGTAAACCTCGTTAAAATACCTTTCTAAAACCCCTATGAAAAAGTGAAATTGAATAACTTTATCAGGAGTTATGTATAATTGAAAGCAAGCGATCAGGGTGAATCGTCGAAAATTAGGGCCCCTGCATCTTGAGAACCCGTTATACTAGGTGCATCCTCTTTACAGAATTTAAGGCTCACGGTGAGGTATTCCTAACCTAGATACCTTATGGAAATCTCCGTAGCTATTTCTGGTAAATCAAGGGATGCTCGTCCGGTGATTCCTATCCCGGAAATACAACAAAAAGTGAATTGGAGAGGGAAAGTCCATCCAAACACCATCTATCCCGATAAACAATTAAAAACGCGAATAACCGAACTTTATACTCCCGAGCAGAATTGTCAAACGTTAACAAACATCTGAACGACGTCTCGCACGCTCTGGTGAGAAATTGAGGAAAAGCTAAGCGATGACATCCAACCAACGTCAAGATAAATTCGGCGAAGCATTCAAAAGAGATATATTTCTATTCGATGACTTGATAAGTGAAAGACGAAAAATGCTTTTCATTTATATGTTACTTAACAAATGATCAAAAATTTAGTGCATAAAGCTAACAACTCAATGAACATGCTTAATATTGCAAAATACAACTGACACATGTGAATAAATAAAACTTAATTCAACTATTATGAAATTTAACAAAAAATATAATACTAAGATAAACATTCTGAAAGTAATTTGACCCCATCGAAACTCAAAACTCAAAAACAGCCCTTGTATCCGTCAATTTAATTTATATGTCAGGCAGTCCAATTATTATTATAAATCCAACCTCAAAATATTCAATCGCAAAAACTCAGTTAAAAATATTTGGTAGAAGGTCACTACGTGCACTTGACAGGGTGAAAATTTACTAAAAATGCTCTTAAAACAACCCAACCACAAGTCACCCTGAATAACTCAAACTAGTTTCCCATCACCAAACCTCACCCCTATATGATTAGTCTTACTATGGTCAAATTTTACTAATCGTAAAAAACCTAAAAAATACCAAAGACCCCAAATAATTTATCATGATAACACTGGCTATTGATATCGTTTCCAGATATGTTGCCGAAACAACCCTCTCATTGACAAGTTTTCAGACTTTACCCATGGGTGGTTTCTAATGCAACTTCTGGATAAATGTCAGAGTTGGTGTAGTTTCAAATACCAAAGTTCCAAAAAAATTTTTAATTGCAAAATTCTGACCATTGACGTCACTTCCAGAATATTTCCTGAGACCACTCTATTATCCACAAGTTTTCAAATTTTACCTAAGGGTTGTTTCTAATAGAACTTTTAGATAAATGTCATAGTTGATTATTTTTCTAATACCAACGCCCCCAAAAATTTCTAATTGCAATTCTGACTATTGATGTCACTTCCGCAAACATTCCTGAGACCACTCTGTTATCCACAAGTTTTAAAATTTGACCCAGGAGTGGTTTTTAATAGAATTTATAAATGAGCTACAAAGTTGGTGAATTTTCTAATACTAAAATTCCCAAAAAGTTTTCTATAGCATTTCTAACAATTGATATCGCTTAGGGCAATATTCATGATACCGCTCTATTATCCAAAAGTTTTCAAATTTTACCTAGGCGTGGTTTCTAATAGAACTTATGGATAAATGTCAAAGTTGGTGAATTTTCTGATACCAAAGCCCCCAAAAAATTTTCTATAGCATTTCTAACAATTGATGTCGCTTCTGGCAAAATTTCTATTATCCGAAAGTTTTCGAAATTGATCTAGGGGTAGTTTCTAAAAGAACTTCTGGATAAATGTCAGAGTTCATGTATTTCCAAATATCAAAGTCCCAAAAAAATTTTCAATTGCAATTCTGACTATTAATGTCACTTCCGGAAACATTCTTGAGACCACCCTGTTATCCACAGGTTTTCAAATTTCACGTAGGGGAACGTCACTGAATCTACTTATGAAAGACGTGTTTTTCTCTCAGTTTTGATGCGTCGTTTTTGAAGTCAACTTTTCGAACAATTATTCCTTCCTGATTTTCTCTTTCTCCGCCGATTTCTGCGCTTGAATCTGAGCTAGAATTTCAAGTTACACCTCGATCTATTGATATTTCCAGCTTGGAGAACTAGCTATTCGATTTCTGAAATAACGTTTTGCAGCAAATTTTTCGGAACAAGTGTGAAGTGACAACTTTTCCAATAATAAATTTCAGGCAATTCGCTCTGTTTCCGTCAGATTTTAAATACAAAATCGAGTCAGAATTTCCCAAATCAGCTCCCTTTTTCCATATCGCGAGCATTGATTATCGCTGGATATGCTTAAGAAAGAACGGTTTTTCCCTCAGTTTTAAAACAATGTTTTTGGGGTCAATTCCTACCTGACTTTCCCTTTTTGCTCCGCTTTCTGCGCTCGAATTCGAGTTAGAATTTACAAATTACAGCTCGATCGATTGATATTTCCAGCTTTGAGCACTACCTATTCGATTTCTAAAATACCTTTTTACGGCAAGTTTTTTGGAACAAGTTTTGAAGTGACAACCTTTTTCAGTTGTGAACCTACGGCTATTATCCCCTATTCGCCTGATATAAATATGTTGAGAACTTTGGTATTTGAAAAATCGCCGACTTTGCAGCTTATGTAAAAATCGTATCAGAAACCACCCCTAGGTCAAGTTCGAAAACTTGTCGATAGTACGTTGGTCACAGGAATGTTGCTAAAAGTGAAATCAATAATCAGAATTGCAATTGAAAATTTTTTGTGAGCGTTCGTATTAGAAAAATAACCAACACTGATATTTACCCAGAAGTTCTGACAGAAACCACCCCTATGTAAAATTTCAAAACTTGTGAATAATAAGGTGGTCTCAGAAATTTTGCTGGAAGTGATATCAAATGTTATAAATGCAGCAGAAAATTTTTTGGGGTCTTTCGTGTTAAAAAATTCCCCAACTTTGGATCTCATCTATAAATTAAATTAAAACCTACCCCTAGGGCAAATTTAAAGACTTGTTGATAATAGCGTGGTCTCAAGAATGTCTCCGCAAGTGACGTCAATAGTCAGAATTGCAATTGAAAATTTGTTTGGGACTTTGGTATTTGAAAATGCACCAACTCTGACATTTATCCAGAAGTTCTATTACAAACCACCGCTAGATCAAATTTGAAAACTTGTGGATAACGGGGCGGTCTCAGGAATGTTGCCGAAAGTGACATCAATGTTAGAAATGCCATAGAAATTTTTTTGGGTGTTTTGGTATTAGAAAATTTACTAACTTTGGAGCTCGTCTATAAATCATTTTAAAAACCACCCCTAGGTTCAATTTGAAAACTTGTGGATAATATAATGTTCTCAGGAATGTTTCCGAAAGAAATCTCAATAGTCAGAATGGCAATTGAAAATTTTTTGGGGCGTTGGTATTAGAAAAATAATCAACTCTGACATTTATCTAAAAGTTCTATTAGAAACCACCCTTAGGTAAAATTTGAAAACTTGTTGATAATAGGGTGAACTCAGGAATGTTTACGGAAGTGACATCAATAGTCAGAATTGCAATTGAAAATTTTGTTAGGACTTCAATTCTGACATTTATCCAGCAGTTCCATTAGAAACCACCCCTAAGTAAAATTTGAAGCTTGTGAATAATCGGTCGGTCTTAGGAATGTTGCCGGAAGCGATATCAGTTGTTAAAAATGCCATAGAAAATTTTTTGGAGATTTTGGTATTTAAAAATACACCAACTCTGACATTCATCCAAAAGTTCTATTAGAAACCACCCCTAGTTAAAATTTGAAAACTTTTTGATAATAGGGTTGCCTCAGCAAGATATCTGGAAACGATATCAATAGCCAGTGCCATCATGATAAATTATTTGGGGCTTTTGGTATTTTTTAGGTTTTTTGCGATTCGTCCCGAATAAAGCTATTATTCACTTTAGTAGGGGAGAATTTTCTGCGGTGTTTGCCATTAGTACAAGTGGAAGAGTGTTGAACTAATCAGCTGAGGGTTGTTTTTAGACCTTTTTGAATAAACGTACACCCTGTCAAGTGCACGTGGTGACCTTCTACACAATATTTTGAGTCTAGTTTTTGTGATTGGATATTTTGAGGTCGCATTTATAATAATAATTGGACTGTTTGCATATCAATTGACGGATACACGGGTTGTTTTTGAGTTTTGTCTTTTGATGGGGTTAAATTATTTTCAGAATGTATATGTTGATATTATATTTTTTATTAAATTTCATTATGTTTCAAACAAGTTTTATTTATTCACATGTGTCATTTGTATTTTGCAATATTTAGCATGTTGATTGAGTTGTTAGCTTTGCGCAGTAAATTCTTAAACCATTGAAATTTTGAAACATTGTTAGATAACATACAAATGAAAAGAATTTTTCGCTGCCGTCGCCTCGCTCTTCCTCGTCTGCTCACCAGAGCGCGCGGGAAGTCGTTCAGAGGTTTGTTGACGTATAACAATTCTGCTGGCGAGTATAAAATTCGGTTTACGCGTTTTTCATTATTAATCACAATCGATGGTGTTTCTCAGGAACTTTCTCCCTCCAATTCACTTTTTGTGGTTTTTCCGGGGAGGAATCGCCGGCCGAGCATCCCTTGGTTCATCTGCATTAGCTACGGAGATTTTCATGAGGTATTTTTAGGTTGGGGAATACCTTACCGTGAGCCCTAAAGAGGACCTCTAACACTACAATCTGGTCAAGCTTCAATAAGATAGGCGGCAACAAAATTTTAGGCGGGTACATTTGGAAAATTTCACCCCATGTGTGTTGTGTGTATGAAACGTGATGCTCTGTTCAATTTTATACTTCTCCAAAGGCTCCTCAGGAAAAAATACAGATATTCAAGAAGAAGAAATATTCGTCGTTCTATTGCTTTTTTATTTTGTCCTAAGTTCATCCGTCCGAAAATTACATAATTGTTATTTGAAAATTCCAAATTGAATTAAAGTACTTTCTCAAAAGGACGGCAAGATTTACTGGATTTGAATTTAGTTTTCTATTTTCGATTTATTTTCATGTAATTTTAAAGGTTCGAATACAATCCGCGGACAAATAAAAATAGTTAAAGAACCGAGAGATTAGTATTCTACAATCTTAAATTAAGTTTCCCCATATGAGGTAGAAGTGTTCTTTGCGTTTCGATTTTATTGCTTTACGTCGAGACTGCTCAACGAAAAAACGAAAGAATTGGCAAATCTGCTGTGACAGATTGCGACGGGCGAGACCGGACTTATCGCGAGAGAGAGAAGTATTTTCCGAAAGGCTTCGTAATTATCTGTGAAGATAATTAACTCTGCACCTCTCAAGACAATTAGGATATTGAGAGGGATATGATTATAAGGTTTATGATGATAATCATGAACCGTCGAGGAATTCAAGAACAAAAATAAAAAACTAATATCCAATGATTTTTTCCAGGAATTCCTTAAATTATAATCATGAACCTTCGAGTAATTCCTTGAAAAAAATCATGAAATATTGGATTTTTATTTTTTTTAATATGATCTACCAATATATTAGATTAGGGAATCACAGATCATGAAAAGTGATAAAAATGAACTTTCAGAGATGTTCTCCGGGATAAACACTCTATCCTGTGTACTAAAAAATTTTTAATATAAGTTTCTTTGTGTTTTAAGCATTTGTATTTCGCGCCAAAATAGATCACGAAAAGTGTTTTTGAAGCGTTCTGATGATATCCTTATTGTAAATTTTTAATAATTTTTTTGCTCCAATCGATGTGGAGAAAAAAATATAAACCGAAAATCACGTTTTTGACCAAAACTTCTAAAAAAAGGAGGATGGGTCGTTGAATTGGGTATTCGGCCACATTTCTGTGACAGAGGATACCCAATAATATATTATACTCCCCCGCCCCCCCCCCGCGTGTACAAGATCACCCAGGCTTACTGACAACCCACTTATCCGGCAGTACCGACTGCCACCTCGAGACCGACACCAAATTTGGGCAGCTCTGGCAAAGCCAGATGGGCTAATCTGCACACCTCAAGGTACCAGTGACGACCTAAAAACTGTTCGCGGCCGGGCACAAGGTCCTCCTAATTTCACACTTATGATTGTAAAACTTTACCCACTAAAGGTAGGATCGTTCCAAGACACATTCGAGCACCCAACAGCAAGCTGTCAGGATCGTGATTGGTGAAACACCGTCATAGTAGTGCGCCGCACAATCGGCAGCACACACGGACGTTACGCCAAACTAAAAACGTCTCCTATTTGTACGCGCACACGCTGCGAGACAAACAGCAGGCACTGACGAAACCGTTCAACTCATCACACATGGAGATGACTCTTCACGGAATCTGGCTAACGAAAGTCAACCAAAATAACCCAAATATCGAAACTGACAAATATCACGTTGTATAGCAGGTACCACTATCATCGTTTACTTTATTTATCCACTAACTTCAGGGGGAGGCCCGCCACCCAAAAAATATCGTTATCGCAAACCCCGCAAGGAAACGATACCATTTCTATTCTCTGTGCAATTTCGGCACTTCCGAGTTGCGTTGAGGCATGGGCACGTTCAAGTCACACCATATGTGACGCTTCAACGTATTGCATTGCCCACCTACAGCTCCTGGCTGCTGAAAGCTGAAACCTCCCGCAAACGGAAAGGGAGGCACTGTGCCATAGCTTGCATCAGTCTGGCTTATACAATGTGCAAGCTCTGTCCCGTTAGGCCAACTTGGAGGCTCAAGATTAACACTGGGCTCGAAATCTGCGGCTATGGTTCTCACAAGGCGTCACCCGAGTTGCCTCAAATTCGCGCCCGGAAACTGTGATTTCGCTAACTGAAGCTTGGAGACAGTACTTTTTTTGTAAGGTAGAAAATATAGTTCGAAAGTGAGTTCCGTATCCCGTGGGGGGAGACTTTTGTCATGCTTACCCGGTTAGGCCCTTTACCAAATTGTAACTAAAATTTCTTATGGAAATTAAAAAATTATGAGAAATAGAGGAAAAAACGATTTTTTTAAAGGATGGCGCACTAATTAGAAAAATCTGAAAGAATTAGGTCAAATAAAGGACATATCAAGACATGAGCATGAATTTTAAAAAAGTTTTCCTTATAAATTGCGTTCTAGAAAAATTGTTGAAATTATAAAATTCAATTTTGAGGTTATGTTTAGAGGCTACCACTTACGGTTGGGGCGAGGGGGCTAAACAACGTTTCAAAGATTTTTATTTTTAAGTAGAATTTTAAAACTATCACCGAAAAAGTCGTACATTTTTAAGGCTATTTTAGTATTGTTAACCGGTTAGAGCCTTTGAAATAAATCGATTAATATCCCGATTAAAAATTTTTTGTAACACGTGGACGTACGACTTTCAGTGCATATTTAGCGTACGGAAAGTTGAAAATTATGAAGCGCATGCGCAGTAGACAGAAACTTCGTTTCTTGTTCCGTGCGGATGCACAGGGACGTGGGAAAGTGCTTTTAATATGCTTGTATACTTTTTATATACTTTTTTAAGGGAACTGGCATATTTTTTTTTCTTGTCACTTTTGGCTTAGGATCGGCTTGTAAACCTGGCACCCGAATCTGCCCTAAATTCGGCCTACTTGCATACGCCCTACAAAAGTATATTGCTGGTACTTATTGCAGACAATATCGTGCGTGACATTTGCAGAAAGTAGGCAGATCTGACTCGTGTGAAGTTAGCATCACTCGCCGTCGGCTCGTTTACGGCTTACCTTCGGTTCACCCTTAACTCGCCTACTCTTACCTTTGGCTCGTGTTGCACACTTTACGCTCGTCTCTGATCTTCCTACTTTTCGCACTTATCACACAATATACTATTAAATTTCAGAGTATTGGAAAAATCGTATTAATGTTTTCTCTTAATCTGCATACTTTGAATAAATTTTGAGAATTTTTCCAGATTTTTTGTTTGAGTTTGTATAGGAGAAAATCTATTTTTATGAAGCCCTGAAAATTCAAAAAAATTTAGAAGCTCTAAAAATGATAAATAATGTTTTTTTCAGCACATGAAAACTTTCTTAGGTTCAAAATATACTTCTCGAAAAAATTGAGATGAAATAAAAACCGTGTACTAAAACGCAGTTTTCTGAGTCAAGTCGGAAACCCTGGCTAGAAAACCCATCGTGATAATTTTCAGGTGCTCCGAGCTCGGGTTTCAGGACTTTTAGCCCATAAGTCGTGAGACTTCGTCGTCAAATGAGAAATCCTCTATGTGAAACTGCCCACCGCCCTAAAAAGGAACTTAACCTACGACTAGAACGCTATGTTTCCCTTGTGCTTCTTTTAGCTCAGCTTTCCTGAAGAGTGGCCTGGATCATATCCAACCTGAAAATCTTATGCATGAGTAGACAGAAGAGAGAAGATTCGTCTTGCATGCTCAACTACAAATAAGAAGTCAACCAATTTGAAATATAAATTATGCATAACTAGCGCAAATCAAGCCGTAAAATAAGCTTCCAGTGGGCACAAGTTTCACAAGACGTCATTGAAACGTCCCGAAAACGTCCTATGTCAGCCAAATGACATTCTAAAAACGTCCAATGTTCCAAAATGGTTTTTAGAACTTCTAATTACATCTATTTGATCTTCTGCTCACTGGGTTACTCAAAAAAGATATGCAAAATATGAATCTACACGATAACATGATTCGCTCTTAACACATTAACCAGGGGACAATTAACCCGGGGACAATAAACCCGGGGACTTTCCCGCTCACTGCGGGAAAGACATTTGAAGCTGGTAGACAGAAAATGGCGTCCCATGCCTTTTCGACCAGACCATGCCAAAAACTTAATTTTACGTTACCGTAATTCACAAGCGACGAGCCGCTTGCCAAAAAAAACGCCGCTCGGACACCAGGTCGATCCTTTTAACAAAATTAATCTGCTCCTTTATCTCCTCGAAAAGACGTAACATAGCTTCGGTTCCACCGAACTCAAATTTCTCGGCACGACAAAAGAACGGAGCTTTAACACACGTGTTCACTAGTCAAAGGAGGTTCGAAAAGGAAGAAGGAGGAAGACCTGGGCCTTAGACTCGTGGGACAGCGTACATCGCCTCTCCCCACCCATTTCGGCTCAGAACTGTGGTTACAGAGTCTTCGCGACGATCACGGAGAAATACAAGAGGACCTTATGGCATCACTTATCCGCTCTTTACATTAGAGTTCCTTCTCCTGCTAGTTAAGATAAGGACCCGCTAGATTTGGCTGGTGGTCCTATAGTCGATCTCCGGCGAGCTCCACAAACTCCTACGGCTATGAGTTTTTTACTTGGGCGGGAATCCCGTTTGCTCGTCTTTCTCATTGTGCAGTTGGCAACTGCGCTCACGACCTCATCCGGATGCTTGGTGATCGGCTGCAGCTGGAGCTTTGATGTCCTCTCTTTATCTGCCTCTCCAGAGGCCTCGCAATATCCCGAACGAGCATTGTCTCTCAGTCAACAAAAAAAGAATAAACCAAAAAGCATTAGTTTAATCTTGATTAAACTTGATTTACCCTCGGAGATCTAATTGTTATCTGAAAACCCTAGCTTGATTCTGAAATGAACCCCAATTCTGAATTTACTTTAGCTTAAGTCAAAATTTGCTTCTTGTCAAACCTTTATTTCTAAAGGCTGTCCTCGAAAAAAGAAAGAGCTGTTTACAGAACGTGCAGTTGAAAACTGCCACGTTACAGTACAGTTTGTTAAATCAATCAAAAATGCGAGAAAATGGATTTTGGCAATTTAAAGTTTTTTATTTTTTCAATTAAGTAAACATATTGCTGTATAATATACAGCATATAATATATAACAAGAATATACAGTAATAATATTTAGCAATATATATATATTTATTTAATTGGAAAAAGTGAAAAAATTTAAATTTCAAAAATTCATTATCTTGCCATTTTCAATGATATGATCTTTTCAATTTGTTTGGAAGTATATTTTGAATCTGACAAAGTTTTTATAAGCTAAGAAAATTATTTATCATTTTTAGAGCTTCTAGATTTTTTTGAGATTCAGGACATCATAAAAAATAGACTTTTTTCTACATAAACTCAAATAAAAAATCTGAAAAAATCACAAAAATTAGGCATGTTATACAGATTAAGAAATAAATCAACATTTACGATTTTTCCAAAACTCTGCAACTAAAAATTTTTTAAATCTCATTTCGACTCCGTTTAACCTCAGAATATTAATTGTTTCATTTCAAATTTTAAACAAGTTATGAGGGTCGAAAAGGAAATCTTTTCAGTGCCAAGGCGTTTCCAGTTTTCAAAATTTGTGTTCTTCGATCTACCCTACTGTATATTGTTACGGTTCTTGATCGAATTATTTTGCAGAAATTGTTATTGAAATCTTTTGTTTAAGTTGAGATCAAGAAAAATGTATTAATTTGCACGTTTACGCTGGGCGGAAAACAACATTCTTGCTTTTTATTGAAGATTTTAGCTTCAGATTTGTCGATAGTATCATTCTTCAAAGATAATAATGACCCTTAACCCTTTGACGTCAATAGACACATACGTATGCTCTCCGCTAAAGATTAAAAAAAAACAATTGCTTGATCGATTTCATTCAGTAACGGCTCATTTTAAAGAGGAAGGATCTACCTTTCTTTATGTTTCAGTCAAGCTCTCAAAATCTCACCCTGTTACCTCTTTTGGGTTGTCAAAAAGTGCAAATTTTATGGTTTTTTTTATTTGTTATTTTTTTGGATAAAATTTTTTTCTATATCCTTCTTAAGATGTAAACTAGAGACTCTGTACTTTAATTTTTTCGACGGTAGATTTAAATTCGACAGCCCTACGCTAAATTAAAAGGGATGAAAGTTGACAATCCCCATATGAGCTAATCGACCACAACAAGCAATTTTTACTGGGCTACTACAATTAAAATTTAATTGTTATATCTATGAAATAACTGTGAAGTACATTAGAGGTAATTTAAAGTCATTCTTAGTCATTAAGACGCAAAATATCCAAAAATTGGTAAACAAATTTTTTGGTGACTGACTTAACCTGTTTTTGGGGTAATCGAATGCGAAACTTATAATATGTTTGCGATTTTATCGCTGGTGTAACTGCTGTCGTCAAAGGATTAATAACCGCCACTTTTTATAAATTGGTTCTTTTTTTTAATTTTATATTAAGGAAAATACTTATTTTAGATTGTATTTGTATTTGAATCTGCTTACGAACCTGACTACAAGGAAATGGCGCTTCATCTTTCTCGTCATGGAGATGGTGTCCGTGACGTTGCCTTCCAAGTTGAAGACATTCACGCTATTATGAAGGTAAAAATAGTTGAATTATGTTTTTTGTTCATGACATTTCCTTCAGAATTTAAGACAATCACGCTATTATTAAGGGGACGAGGAAAGCTTGCACAGCTGAAAATCGAGAAAACTTCATGCGTGGATTGTCGGAATATAAATGAAGACCTGATAATGACAACTCGTTAAAGACCCTTTGAAGTTGGCCCCCCAAGTAATAGTTAAGATAACCTAATTGAGGGGTCAACTTCAAATGGTCTTTACCGAGTTGTCATTCTCATGTCTTCAAATGAATTTACATAGCTGTTCTTTTTCAACATTATTTTTTACACTATTATATATTAAAAAATGCGTCGAACGATTTAAAATTGAATAAATAAAAGTTATTAAAAATGCGTTTGAGCACATTTCTTCTGTGCGAGCTCCTATCTGGCATGATTAGTGAACCAATGGAGATTTTAAAAATAATCTTATTCAGCCAACTTTTTGGAGAGTGTGCGCAGAGATTAAGCCTAAAAAATCAAAAGTCAGAATAAAATTGACAAAATGGTGATCAAAAAACGACCATATTTGGAAAAATGGCGAAAAATTTGAGTTATTTTTCGCTATAAAATTTAAACAAATAATGTTGCAACTAATTTTTTAGGTTTAGTTTGAACGGGAATAATGACCCTTAAAGATCGCGCCAAGCTTAAAGTCGATACTTATTGTTGTTCTCGAGATATTAAGCCAAATAGGAGAAAAAACGTGCTCTAACATGTTTATTAATAACTTTGTTTGAAAGTAATTTTAAATATTTCAATACATTTTTTTAATAGAGAATAGTAGTAAGTAATAAATAATGTTGAAAGGAACAGCCTTGTAGAAACACTCATGTTCCGATAATCCACGCGTGAAGTTTTCTCTAATTTCGGCCGCCCAAACCTTCCTACTCCCCTTAAGTTAAAAACAGTTGAATAATGTTTTTCAGTCTTGACAAGGGATCAATGCCGATCGGAAACGTCGGTAAATATTGATAATTATAATTTGTAACATCACAATAAAGAGTTCTTTTGACAGGAAAGCAGTTTAAATTAAATGAATTTAAAAAATTTTTTGTTTAAGTTAGATTATATTAATTTAGGTTAGGTTAGGATTGGTACTTAAAATTTAAAGTTAATTACTTTAAATACTTTGGTGAATAGCCATAACGGATGAACCCCCATTGGTAAAGATAGATTAGGTTACACATGTACGGGTTAATTATGTTAGTTTAGATCACGAAGTAGTATAAGAAGCTCCGACTCTCGGAAAATTCAGGCTCCGGTTTGGTTTTTTTATCTCCCCAAAGAGCAGTAGCATAACTGTAGTAACGTGTAGGTCTGTCCACAATCTTTTTTAGGAGGCCCTTTAAATAATTCCAAAAGCATATAAATAAATATAAATCTTTGCGGAAAAATCTTTCAAAATGATTCTTATTCGTTACCAGATGGTCACGTGGTAAAAATATCACGTGATCTTACTACGTGACCATGACGTTACTATGTGTCAACGAATAAGATTCCTTTTTCACGATTTTCCCGCAAGAATCGCTAGTTCTTCCTAATTACTCTTCGCGGGATAGAAAAAGTGAAACGGCGTCAAAAATTTACTTTAGCGATCGGCCTAAAGAGAGAGTTCCTTATACTATTTCGTGGTTCAGGTTTACTCATTTTAAGTTTGGTTAGACAGGATTAAGTTGACTTATATTAGGTATTACGAATTGATATGTTAAGGTGTCGAAGCAGGGTTTTAGTCACATATAAAGATCTTAATTTTTGTCGTCTTACTAATACTATTTAAATGGTTTTTTGAAAACGAAAAAAATAAGAAAGGTTCTTGGTTCAAACACGGGTCGAGGTAGATTTTTTTGGTTTTCAAAAAATCATTTAAACAGTGAGACAACATTAAAGAAGATCATTAAATTTTATCTAAAACACTGTATCGACAACTTTATATCTCAATTGGTGAAGTATGAAAGTCATGATAAATATGAAAAACACTCAGGAAGAAAATAAGATGCGAAATGTATCATTCTTGTGAGTCTACCTAAAAAAGGCAGTATGTGAAAACGATGATGCAATTGGTTAATGTATTCGCACTTGAAATGAGGAAGGCTCTCGGTTAGATCATTGCTTTTTTTCAAAAATGTCAGAAATGAAAAGTTTTAGTAGGCTTAAAATGATCGATTTGGTGAGAAAATAAACATGTTCCAGTCCGAGAACTGTGCGACCACTTTTAATGTTGCCTCATAGGGCCTGCGGACAGTCATGGTAAGTCTTTAAATTTTTATCAAAAAGACCAAAGTAAAAAGTCTATTTTAATACCTTAAAGGGCGAAAATTTCGTCTGTTTTAGCGTTGCAATGCGATCCGCACTCAACACGACAAGCCGCATTTAACCCGCAAACGCGAAATAAACATACAAATAATTTTCAAGTTGATTTATTTTCATGCTATCCTGCTTTTATTTTTTTAAACCTGAAAATGATATCCAGATTGATTGAGCATAGAGTATTCCCCTAAATTCAGGAAATTAGAGGGATAGAGAAGTGAAAAAGTCTCTACAATGAATGGAAGACTATGGAGAGTTTCTCTCTAATTTCTTGAAGTTGGGGGAGTTTTGTTTTTGCACAGATGGTAAACACTTCCTGTATAGTATATTACTTGTGTTTCAAACCTTTGTTGTTTTTCTGCCACAGCAATACGAGTGAGGCTGGTTCCACAATAAGCTTCGAAAACGTTGACGTTCAACGCGACTTGCACGTGCTGACGTCACAGACAGGCTGTTGCCAACTGTTTTGAAAATTTACCATGGCTGCTCTTAGGTCCCTTGGGCACATATTAAATCATATCTCCTTTAGGCACATATAAAAAGTAGTCGCACATTTTTCGGACTGGAACATGTTTATTTTCCCACCAACTCAATCATTTTAAGCCAGAGAAGGCGAGACGGAAGAGCGGGAAGAAAACTCACCTTGAAGCGCTCAGAGAAGTGGAAGAAAAAGGAGCCAAGGGGAGCGTCGGGAACTAACGTTTGCCTACCCTGTTTTAAGCCAATGAAAACTTGTCATTTTAAACATTTTTAAATAAGCAATAATCTACTCCCGGT
The DNA here is from genome assembly GCA_037177015.1 of Euceroptres primus. Taxonomy (NCBI): domain Eukaryota; kingdom Metazoa; phylum Arthropoda; class Insecta; order Hymenoptera; family Figitidae; genus Euceroptres; species Euceroptres primus. The sequence goes on along the minus strand of JBAGKK010043469.1, from coordinate 8,158 downwards.
TCATACCTTGGCCGAGGTAGATTTTTTCTCGTTGAAAAAAAATCATTTCAACAATAAGCACAGTTAAGGTTTGGGAAAATTACTTCAGCTTGACATCTCCTGAGACGCGTGTCTCCAACCTTGTTTGCTGTCGTTCGACATCCTCTACTAGATGGTAATATAACATATATTGAGATCAGTGGCGGATCCAGAAATTGTGTGTCTCCCTTCAACACATGGGAAAGAAGGGAGACATACAATTTCTGGATCCGCAACTGACTGAGATTATCTCTTCTACTAACAAAAGCAAAGCTACCGAGTCCTTGGAGCCGGATCAAGTTTCCAATAGTTTTTATAAAAGCTTACCGCTGAACTGGCTCCTTTATCTCGAGTCTTTGTTCAAAAAAATACTGGATAATGAATACATTCCGCTTGATTGGACGAAATCTTTAATATATGCTTCATAAAACATGACCCTACAAACCCCAAAGTTTATACCTATTGCTCTCTAAAATTTGTTACGCAAATCCTGCTAAATAGACTGGAAAAATGGGAGTCGACTTTTCGCATTATTCCGGAAGTTCAGGCGGGTTTTCGCCGAAACAAGGGTTACATTGCGTATTTAAAACATGTTTGAAATACAAAGTTTTCATAGGCTTAAAATGATCGATTTGGTGAGAAAATTAACACGTTCTGGTCCGAAAACTGTGCCACCACTTTTAATGTTGCCCCAAAGGGCCTAAGGGCAGCTATGGTAAGTTTTTAATTTTTCGTTTAAAAAAAGGCATCATTATTAAGTAAGCCGGCCATTTCGTGACCCTTTGAGGCGAAAATTTCGTCCACTTCATCACATCTCTTCGCGTTCTTGAGCTATTTGTTCTAGATTGTGCAAACGCCGCTGAGACGCTGCGCCGTTGTGTTGTTTCGTTCTCCCTGATTGAGTATTCGTCGTTCACTCGTATTGCTGTGGCAGAAAAATAGCAAAGGTTTGAAAAATAAAAAAAAATTTTTGAAGTGAAGTGACGCAATTGTGACTTACTACCACATCCACGTCACATTTGGATCATTTCACTTCAAAACTTTATTTTCTTTTTCAAACGGTACGTTTGTGTTTCAATCCTTTGTTGTTTGTCTGCCACATCAATACGAGGGAACGGAGAATACTCAACCAAGTACAACGCAGCACCTCATCGACGCTCGCCTAGTCTAGAGCGCATAGTTCAAAAATACGAAGAGTTACGCTAAAACAGATGACATTTTCGCCTTTTTGAGTCACAAAATGGCCTGTTTATTTAAGATTTGTAGTTTTTCACCAAAAATTAACAACTTACTATTTGGCTGCGCTTAAGCCCTTTGGGGCATCATTAAAAGTGATCGCACAGTTTTCGGACTGGAACATGTTTATTTTCTTACCAAATAAACAATTTTAAACGCACAAAAACTTTTTATTTCAAACATTTTTGAAATAAGCAATGGTCTAGGGTTGAATCGCTAACATCTTCACCTTGACATGTAGTTGAAGTTTAAGACTGATGTGACGAATTTGACAATCGGTTAGATTGGATCGTGTCGAGCGCACTTAATACATATGGAAAAAAATTTGTCCCGAGGACAAAACACAAAAAAACACAACACAAAACACCTTTAAACATAATATGCGGGGTGAATTTTCCTACAGAGTCCCGAAAAGTACTAGGTTTCTGCGCAAGTTTGAGAGCCTAGCGAGGACCCCTGCGCTGCAAAGACATAGCTTACACAACAACGCTAAGATTTGCATCAATAAAATTAGGGAGCCAAGCTTTCAGCCATAAATACTTAATAATAATCTTGACAAACGACATGCAGCCCACTGTTGAGAAGAGTAAAAAAATCTACGTCACATTTCGTAAGCGGCGATGATTGAAGCCAAACATTGAATCCTAATAACGATTCAAAGTAGTCAATGGAACAATAGAATTTATTAATTATTCTAAGAAAATGCTCGAATATTCTATGATCGCTAATTTTCTGGATGATTCATAGGGCGTTAAAAAAATTATTCTTCCAAAATTCATTCATCGCGTCAAGGTGTTTGAGTGGATTTTCTCCGAAAGCAAACCAACTCGAAAATCAAATAATAGAATTTATTAATTAAACCAAAAAAATTCTTGGAAATTCTATGATCGCTAATTATTAAGCTGATTCTTAAGGTGTTAAAAAAATTATTAATCCAAAATTCATTCATCGCGTCAAGGTGTTTCGATGGATTTTCTCCGAAAAAAAACCAACTCGAAAATCGGAAAATAGAATTTATTAATTAAACCAAGAAAATGTCCGGAAATTCTATTATCGTTAATTGTTTGAATGATTCATAAGGTGTTGAAAAAATCATTAATCTAAAATTTATTCATCACGACAAGGTGTATCGACGGATTTTCTCCAAAAAAGAAACTAAATCGAAAACCGAACAATAGCATTTATTAATTAAACCAGGAAAATGTCCGGAAATTCTATAAGCGCTAGTTGTTTGGATGATCCATAGGGTGTTAAAAAAATTATTAATTCAAAATTCATTCTCCACGTCAACGTATTTCAATGCATTCATTCTCTTGTCCAGAGAATACACATTCTGTGTCACATTGAATTTTTTGTTTGAACTAATAAAACAGGATAGATTGGCGGGAATTATGGAACAGCTGACATTGTATTAGCCATGAATATCGAAAATCGTGGCATTGACTGGACGACTTCCACGACTCATATGTCGTGGAAGAAACCACTTTTCTCTGTACGCTTTAGTTTTCAAGAAATAGTGGCGCTCATGATGTTGATGGGTCAGTATTAGAAAGAGACGGAACTGCCGGAACAATGACTGGGATTTCCCGTTGGTATGTACCGCGTTGGCGCACTGACGGCTGGCTGCCAGAATCTTTCTCGGCACGATTTCACAACAAAATATTTTTTGAATGAGCTATTGGGTTTCTTAAAGAACATTTTCAATATCTACGATTTCTAACGATTAACGGTGTATAAGAATTTTGAAATTAAGGAATATTTTTAAGTTCAGTGACCGGCAAACGGGGTAATCATGGTAAGTTCGCCCTATGTCCTAGGTCAGCCGACACTTACCAGCAGGTGTACTTTGTTCTTAACTATAACAAATCACAAATTTTAAAGATTCTTAATTTTGTATTTATTTGAAAATAAGATATTTAGAACTTATGAATTCTTACGATCCAACGGTTTGTTATTTGTCTTTCAAAAATTCATTGAAAACATTAGAGAAATGAATTTGAAAAAATAATTGTATTATTCAATGAAATTAAAATTATTAACATTTTTCTTTTTTACACAAATGACATGTGCCTGAAGTCGCAAAAAATTGTAGATTTCGAATTTTTGAAGCGCTATTTGCAAATTTTAGAAATCAATAATTTTTCAATTTTTAGACGAAGGATCCGTGCTGGCTACATCGGTAAGAAGAGGTTGATTCATCGACATAATATAGATATGGACCGATCACTCTGAATACTGCAATCGGCATTAGAGAGGGTAAGAAGATATGAGAGGGAAGTCCGCCTCTTTCTATCCTACGTTTATTGGTCTAGATTCTACAAGGTATCAGCTGATGTTATTTGACGAATAAACTTAGGATAGAAAGAGGCGGACTTCCCTCTCATATCTTCTCTCCCACTCTAATGCCGATAGCAGTATACAGAGTGATCGGTCCATATCTGTATTATGTCAATAAATCAAACCCTTCTTACCCAGGTAGCCAGCACGGATCCTTTGTCTAAAAATTGAAAAATATTTAATTTCTAAAATTTGCAAATCGCGATTCGAAAATACGAAATGTCTTATCTGCAATTTCTTGCGACTCCAGGCACATGGCATTCGTCTAAAAAAGTAGAAATGTTAATAATTTTAATTTCATTGAATAATACAATTATTTTTTCAAATTCATTTCTCTAATGTTTTCAATGAATTTTTAACAGACAAATAAAAAACCTTTAGTATCGTAGGAAATCGTAGATTCTGAATATCATATCTTCAAATAAAAATTTACAAAATTAAGAACCTTTAAAATTCGTGATTTGTTATACTTAAGAACAAAGCGCCCCTGCTGGTCAGTATCGGTTGGCCAAGGGCCGACTTACTCCGTTTGGCAATCACCGAACTTCAAAATATTCCCCAATTTCAAAATTTGTATACATTTGTAATCGCTAGAAATCGTAGATATTAACAATGATTTTTATAAAACATAGCCAATAGCTCATATAAAAAATTTTTAATTATAAAATTTTCATCTCACTTGAGGCTTATTGTTCGACAAGGGACCCCTGTCGAGAAAGGTTCCGACAGCTCAGTCTCTTTCTAATACAGACACATCAACATCATGGGCACCACGATTCCTTGAAAACCAAAGTGAGCAGAGAAAAGTGGTTTCTTCCATAAAATATAAATGCAGCTCATCGTCAATGCCACGATATTCGATATTCATTGCTAATGCAATGTTAGCTGTTCCACAATTCCCGCCAATCGATCCTGTTTTATTAGTTCCAAGAAAATGTCCGGAAATTCTATGATCGCCAATTGCTTAGATAATTCATAGGATGTTAATAAAAATATTAATCCACAATATATTCACCGCCTCAAGGTGTTTCGATGGATTTTCTCCGAAAAACAAACCAACTCGAAAATCGCAAGTTAGAATTGATTAATTAAACTAAGAAAATGCTTAGAAATTCTATGATCGCTAATTGTTTGGATGATTCGTAGAGTGTTAAGAAAATTAGTAATTCAAAATTCATTCATCGCGTCAAGGTGTTTCGACGGATTTTCTTCGAAAAAAAACCAACTAGAAAATTGAACAATCAAATTTATTAATTAAACCAAGAAAATGTCCAGAAATTCTATGATGATGAATTGTTTGGATGATTCATAGGGTGTTAAAAAAAGTTATTAATCCAAAATTTATTCATCGCATCAAGGTGTTTCGACAGATTTTCACAAAAAAAAACCAGCCCGAAAATCGAACTTAAGAATTTATTAATTAAACCAAGGAAATGTTCGGAATTTCTATAATCGCGAATTGTTTGGATGATTCATAGGGTGTTAAAAAGATTAATAATCCAAAAGTCATTCATCGCGTTAAGGTGTTTCGACGGATTTTCTCCAAAAAAAACCAACCAGAAAATCGAACAACTGAATTTATTAATTAAACATTTTCTTGGTTTAATTAATAAACTCTATTGTTCGATTTTCGAGTTGGTTTTTCTTTTCGGGGAAGATCCATCCAAACACCTTGACGCTATGAATGAATTTTGGATTAATAGTTTTTTTTAGCACCCTATGAATCATTCAAACAATTAGCGATCATAGAATTTTTGAACATTTTCTTGGTTTGATTAACAAATTCTATTGTTCGACTTTCGAGTTGGTTTTTTGTCGGAGAAAACCCGTCGAAACACCTTGACAGTAGTATAGCTATACAGATTCCGGAACACTTACCGACCAAGCGTGGTTCCAATCCGTGCTAAGTTTCCAGTAGTCGATAATACCCTCTATCGGTAATGCAGATTCCCTATGTGGGATGTACCGACAGATGGTGCCACTTCTGCAAGTTATCGACAGTCGGCATTACCCTCGGTTGGTAATGCAGATTCCAGACATGCACTGAACCTCGATCAATACGTCATGGTTCTACCTTACCAACCTTAAACCCCAGCATTGGGATTTCCTCGACTTTATAAAATGTTAAAAACTGATGAAATCCCTGAACTTTAGTTATGTTTTGAAAATCTTATTTGAAAATTTCAATGAATATTTTTTATACACTAGTATATATTTTTCATACACAATCATATTTTGTTACTATTTTTCCTTCATCAAATGATGATTCCCACCATTTTTTTCTTATATTTTTATAATAAAAGTGGTAAATCTACCCCCTCTCCTTTTATTTGTATCATATTTATAATTTAATTTATCAATAAAGCCTCTTTAAATACTTTTTCTTTTATTTTCATTTAAATATTCGAGCGTTTTATCTTATCTGAAAACAGCGCCACTAGAGTCTCTGCATTGGAGAGTCGCTTTACGCGGTTTTACCTAAGCACCTCCTCTAAGTGGGGAAAGCCACGTCCCGGGGTGTGTACACCCGAAGTGTTATATAAAGCGCGCTGTGAGACCCAGCGACAGATCCAACCTTGCCTTGACATTGCTTGAGTCAGAGATGGAGTACGAACTGGAGGTAAGTTTCTTAACTATTTTGCTTGTCGCTTCGCTTTAGAGTAGATTGCTTGCATGTCGCTTTGCTTTCTTGCATGTTGTGCTGATTTTACATCTCGCTTTGCTTTTCGCATATCACTTTGATTTTGCATGTTGCTTTGCTTTTTGCATATCGCTTAGCTATATATGTTTGTAATTTCTGAACTAATATATATTTGGTAAATTAATTTAAAATTTCACCCAAGTTTGAATGTTGCCTGGTGCTCACTCCCAGGCCACGAACTCCATTACTTCCTCCACCGTATACTCCCACGCCGCACAGTGGACCAGAAAATGATGAAAGATATCAAAATTCGCATTACACTAGAAAAATGTCGGAATATATTTTTTTGCGCGAATTGACAGTTTAGTACATTACCTTTAATAATTCCTTTATCGTTTTTAGGAGCATTTAAGTGTACTCTAGCTATGGAATGCCCAAAAACTGACAAAATGGAAAAATTATCATTTTCGCTTACACAGGGCCATAAAAAAGAGGTATATGAGTCTGAAAATTTGCATTCTGGGACTTTTGGGGTCGACGAGTACAAATCCTAAGTCTGACAATTAAATTTTTCAAATTCAAGATGGCGGATTCAAAATGGCAAATCCAAATTTACAAAAAAAAGGAGGTAATTTATACTGGACCGTTTTTGAGGTCGCTAAAAATACGACTTCGTATGGCAATTCTGACTTCAGATTCAATTTCAGCAGGGTAAAATACTATAGGAAATACTACACTGGTGTGGTTAGGATAAAAATAAGATTTTTTACGGCAATTGTGACTGCAGAAACAGTTTCAGCACGCCAAAAACTATAAATACTATTAGTCTGATCCAGAATCCTTTCGTTTTTTTAGATCATTTTTTATAAAAAAAACACGGTTTTGAAGACTTTTTTAAGGTTAGGATAGTAATACAATTTTATACGGCAATTCCGACATCAGAATTAGTTTTACCACACGAAAGTAGGATGGAAAACCTTAGTCTGTATTATTGTTCACACAAACCTTTACTGATAGATCATTTTAAACGAAAAAAAACCTTTTTTAAGCCGTTTTTTAAGGTTAGAAGAAATAAACGCTTATATAAAAAGTGATCGAAAAAAACAAGAAGATTCTGGATCAAAGTAATATTATTTATAGTTTTGGCGTGCTGAAACTGATTCTGCAGTCAGATTTGCCGTACCGAATCGTATTTTTATCCTAGCCACAAAGAAATCCCTCAAAACAATTTATTTTTCGTAGTAAATGATCTAAAACAAAAAATGGACAGGATTATAGACCAGTGTAGTATTTCCTATATCATTTTGGCCTGCTGAAATTGAATCTGAAGTCAGAATTGCCATACCGAATCGTATTTTTAGCGACCTCAAAAACGGTCCAGTATAAATTTTCAAAGCCCTATACCTCCTTTTTTTTGTAAATTTAAATCCGCCATTTTGAATCCGCCATCTTGAATTAAAAAATTTCATTTTTCTGAATTGAGAATCGTACTCAGAGACTCCAAAAATCCACGAGTAAAAGTTTTCAGAGCTATATGCCTTTTTTTTGTAAATTTGAATCCGCTATCTTGAATTGAAAAATTTCATTTTCCTGACTTCAGAATCATACTCAGAGACTCGAAAAACCCACGAGTAAAAGTTTTCAGAGCTATATGCCTTTTTTGTAAATTTTAATCCGCCATCTTGAATTTAATAATTTCATTTTCCTGACTTTAAAATCGTACTAAGTGTCACGTCCCGAGCTATGGCAGGGCTTTGATAAATGAGTAAAAAAAAAATCTGTCACTTAGAGGCGAAATTAGCTGATTAAGTCAGGTTGGTAAGGCCTGAAATTTATTATTTTTCTTCCTACCTCGCTCGAAAATTCGACTTTCGTCCCTGCATACCTACGCCGAAAGCCAATGTTCCCTCCCTATCTGCGAGCCAC
>JBAGKK010043458.1:0-10404 GCA_037177015.1 Euceroptres primus | reverse complement strand
TGGCGGTCTCGGGTAGATGAGGCAATGAACTTTCGAGTTCCAAATGCCGATAAATAATAATAATAATAATATAATAAATAAACTACGAAAAACATTATTTTGGTACTAACAACATCATACTATGGGGGCATTTGCGGTACAAGGCACAGTCCTGTGCTCCATTAAACTCCACTTACCGAAAATGCTCTCGACCAATCAGCTTTTCTAAAAAGAGACAGGTTCACCTCTTACAGATTTTTTGCTCCCTTTAGTGCTCATAAAGCTGTTCCCCAGAGGGTCACGCGGTCCATTTCTATATGTCGATGGTATCAAGTCAATGCTAAAAGGAAAATATCTCAAACTGATACTGAGGGAAATTGAGCTTTTAGATAAAGTAACACACCCAAATATAATTTCCATTATAGCTGTTAGCCCCTCTGCAACACAATTCCACATACCTATGCAATATTTTGATTCTTTCTCACTATTCGAAATTATATTTAATCAAAGTACGAAAGAAAAGTGTTCAGTTGATATCAAATCAAAAAATAGCATTGTATATCAGTTATGATGTGGCATTGCTTACCTACATTTGCAACCTACACTGATCATTCATCATGACTTTAAGCCTTCTAATATTTTGGTAAATAAACACTTTATCGTCAAGGGTTGTGAGTTAGGTTTGGGAAACATCAAACTACTGAACGCGAATTTGCAATTGACTCATGAGGTTACCATGCGAGGAACATACTGATTTACATATGTCTCCTGAAATCATTCTTAATCGTAAAGAAGCGAATGCAGGTACGGATGTAAGGGCACTTGCTTGTATCATAGTAGAATTGTACAGCGAAAAAATGGTATGGGAGATCACTAAATCTTCAAATTTATTATTCACTTTAATGGAAAATTACAGAAGTTATAAAATGCCAAACACAAGAAGCATACCTGTTTCCTTGCGAACAGAATTGCAGAAATATTTTCATTATGATACCACAATGAGTTCAAAAGTTATAAATCTACTGCGTTTACTAGAGTTACAAAAAGACAGGAGTTCAAGTTGACATATTGGCATATAGTACTTCGTATTACAAAAGGCAGTATCACTAACTAAAGAAAACTTATTTGCATAACTAAAAGTAAGATTGATACTTCGAATCGCCACAGGCTCTTTAACCTGAATATTTTATGAAAAAATGTATAAGTTGGCAATTAGATTTTCCAGAATGGATATTTCAGCTAAAAGTATTCAATTTTGCTAAAAGTCACGGCGTTCGTTAATGCAAAATCAGTATTTTTTATATGAGGTTCAGAAGTTCTAATATAGATGGTAAGTTATTTCATATAAAAAAAGGCTGTATTACTAACTAAGCAAAAGCGTCTTACAATAGGAAGAATATGACAGACGCCTGATGATATATGGTTATTATTGTTGACATATGGTTATTAATGTATAAGTTGAAAGCGCCTTGAGCACTATGTGGCACTGGAAACTTATTCATTAAAGTGTCTGTTAATTCTTTGGAATCAGGAGAGATTAAAACAGGCCTTTTTGTATATTTCTTTAGATATTCCACGTGGGTTAAATTTACATTTTTCTTGATGTATGTAGCCCCAAATTTTTCAGGCTATTTGCATAATGCGTTCGGTGTTCCGCTTAAAACATTCCCATTATTTTGTTTACGAATCCTATGCTGATTCCATTTTTTTTCGTAATTAAAATGTCTGCTTCCATAAGGCTACCAAAACAATATCGTAGGCACTCTATATGTAGTGGGTTACCAATGTCAAGTAGATTTTCATTCTTCGTTTTATAAAATAAATTGATATAAATATCACCCATATGTTGTCGAAACTGAGGCCAATAGGATCCAATCTTTTAATTACGAGTACTTTTTCCTTGTATAAAACTGTTAACAACAGCATGCTCAACAGAATGTTTGTACCGTAAAGCCATCTGTAAATCTTGCATCAATGTTGCTTCTGTGCCATGATCAGTCCTCATTATCCTAGAAAAAAATCCAAATTTTTGGAATGCTTCCAAATAATAATAACCAATTATAGTTGAATCATTATTTGGTTTAGACACATTGATCCACAGAACTTTTCTTGAAAAACCGTCTATGCAGTTGTAATTGGCAAAACCAAATCGTTTCAGCTTATCGTGATTATGAGAATGCCACATCGACCTGTAGCCTAAATTGTACCCGCTTCCTTCAAGTTCTAATATAATAGCCATAACGATTTCTTCTTTCGGACTTTCATTCAAATTTTTCTCTTCAAATCTGCTCTATTCATCATCGTTGAGAAAGTACGTAATAAACTTTAAACATCGAACTTTTTACTCAATAGATGGATAATTGTTTCATAGCTATATCCTTATTTGAAATATTTTTTAATTTTATCCAAAACCAAACCATTGAACTTGTCCATCTGAAAATAAAAATAAACATAAACCAAATCCATTTTCTGTACAAGAAATACTCCAAAGGCACAAAAATCATCGTTCTAATTTTAATTGTAGGTTGCATTAACATCAAAAACATATTCTTTCTATCTTACCTTAGAAAAATTTTTGTTGCTTATTAATTAAACCCAGGACACAAATCAAAGCTGTAGTTTGTGTTGTTGCAGTTCCCATTCACTTCGAAATTCTTCTTGTGTCTCTAACCTACTTTTATAATCCTTTTGAGGAATGGGTTTTCCTCTGCGTCCTCTTTTTTTCTTGTTTCTTATTGTAAATTTTTTTCTCAAACAGCTACAAGAAAAAGGAAATTATTCAATTTATTATTCTTTATAGATTATTGAAGCTTAACTTGTGATCAAGATTGGTCAAGCTTGACACGTAAATGGCTTTTTAACAATTCGGAAACAAAATCAAATCAAATAATATACAATTGAACAATCTAATCCATACAATCGAGCGTCAGTTAGTCGCGAGGGATAACAAATTTTAATATTCTCGATACTCAGGGAGTGGAGTGTTTTAGAAGGAGCAGAACAGCAATAGAGACCAATTTCGTTTAACTACTACTTTGCTTCAAGTACGGCAGTTATTTATTTATTTACTAAAACATAAAAGAGAAAGATTTATTACCTTTAAAACAATATTTGCGTAGTTCTGGCCACGTGGCCCGAAGGCTGATTCTACACAATCCAATCAAATATCACAAACAAGTACAGGTTCACGATATTTCCCTTAAATTACCAAGGTGACACAGGTAATAAAATCGAGTTCAAAATCTAATTCGCGATAAAATAAAATAAAAAAGGAGGCACTCTTGAGAAGTTAGAGAAAGTGTGGTGACGGTTTTCATAACCTCCAAAAAGTACCCGATATAAATTTAGCATATTTTATTAAAGGATCTCTACGCGAAAGCTCACCAAATAAATGCAAACTTTACCTCAGACATTGTCGATCCGGGAAATTCCTTGGTCTCGACAACAAGACTTCTTTTTATCAGTTAAATATTCTATTGATTCAGACCGTGAGGGTCCCAGAACAAAAATGATCGAAAAGGGACGCCATCGCAAGACGTATGAGGCCCGGAATACAATTAGACCAATAGGAGACCGGCGAGTCGGTCACATGACCTCTCGGAGAAAATCAATACTTCACACAGACTCGAGACTATTAAAATTGGACCCCAAGCTTAACCTAATTTCGAGTGAAAGATCAACATCTCTTTATCAATTTCATTTAAATTTACTTAAACCTATTAGGCTCTCCGAAATCATTTCGATATTTGATCTCACTCTTATGTTCCTAGCGTAATAAAAGATCGAAACTTAAGATTAAACGCAAGGTCTATTGAGCCATAGGTCCGCCCTCCAATTGTAGTTCATCGAGTTCGTTCGCTGCCATCTACTTGGCTTGGCGGGAGAATATGAATCTTATTGGATCTCCTATTCCGTCCAATCGATATTATTTGGCCTCCCCTCCGACAATTTTGGTCCACTTCGTGACCATAAGTCTGTAGATTTCCTCATGCAAACCTCCTCGATAGGATAAATGAAAATAATACAATCAAAACCCAATACATTAGAACTTTCTTTAGAATATAATTACCGAGAGTGCTCCTTTTGAAGTAGTTGGACCCTTGCTCTGGGAATTAAATATCGTGTAATTCATTTTCCCCAAAATTGCCGGGAAGGTGAGTTCACAAAAGTAGTTCAAATTTTGATGTTAAATAACTTTACAATAATTGACAACATTTTTCAGATTATATACTCTACTCTACTCAGATTATTATGCCTTATTATAAATTACACTGGTCTGCAAATTTCAAATTTAGGTCTGTATATGGGAAGTTACTAGGTGTTTTCGATAGATTTTTTTGGGCTGAACACGGATCTGGGCTCAAAAATTGTCCACCACGCAAAGTTTTTGAGAAAATGGGGGTTAAAACCCCCAAGAAAGGCGTTTTTGGCCACTTTTGGATAACCGTGGGTCCCAACCCGAAGTCATAGAACCTTCCAAAATTTCTCAAATTGAAGCTTCTCAATTCCTCTTTCGACTCTAATAATTCAAAATTTGATCGCATCTCACCTTGAAGCCCTATGTGCCCTTGAACGCAGTGGTGTCAGTGGTTGCGCACCACTTGGCCGTATTTCTGAGTATCAAAGAACATGGAATTTATCCGTTTTCAGTTATAAATTTGATTCTGGTTCAAATCCAAAGACATTCAGAATACTCCGTGATGAAATATACGCACATTGAACCATTAACGATCAACCCTTATGTCGATTAATGTACCCTTACCTTTTTTGTGATGATTACAATTTTTAAAGAGTTCCCAGTGACAACCTGGAATAGAGGTGGTCTGTAGAGGCACCACCAAGCAACCCCCGGATGGATTGGTGTACATTGGATCCTTTAAAACAACCCTTGAGTCGATTAGTTTACCTCATCTCAGTTTTTGAAGTCAAAAAATAAAACAAATGGTATCAGCTCACAATTCATATACAGATAAACCATAGAAACATCATTCACCTCCACTTGAATTAATTAACCCATAAAGTTCCCCTTTAAAACAACCCTTGAGTCAATGAATTCACCCTATCTCAGTTTATGGATGTAAGAAAAATAAAAGAATTGTATCAGCTCAAACCTCATATACATACGAAGCAGAGGCATCATTTAATTCAAGGGTTGTTTTAAATAAGTGCTTTATGAGTTAATTAATTCAAGGGGAGGTGAAAGATGTTTCTATGGTTGATCTGTATATGAATTGCGAGCTGATATCATTCATTTTATTTTTTGACTTCAAAAACTGAGATGATGTAAACTAACCGACTCAAGGGTTGTTTTTATAGGGTACAATGTACACCTATCCATCCAGGGGTTATTTAGTCGTGCCTCTAAAGACCACCTCTATCCCAGTTTTTCACTGGGAACTCTTCAAAAACTGTAATCATCACAAAAAAAGTAAGGGTACATTAATCGACATAATGGTTGATCATTAAGGGTGCCATGTGCGTATATTTCATCACGGAGTGTTCGGGGTGTCTTTGGATTTGAACCAGAATCAAATTTATAACTGAAAACGGATAAATTTCATGTTCTCTGATACTCAGAAATACGGCCAAGTGTACACACTTTATGCGTGCGCAACCACTGATACCACTACGTTTAAAGGCACACAGGGCTTCAAGGTCAGATGCGATCGAATGTTGGTTTATTGGGGTCGAAAGGGGAATTTTCATGCTTTAATTTTAGTCATATTAGAAGGTTCTATCACTTCGAGTTTGGTAGCCACGGTTATCCAAAAGTGGTCAAAAACGCCTTTTTTGGGGGTTTCAACCCCCATTTTCTCCAAAGCTTTACGTGATGGACAACTTTTGAGAGCAGATTCGTGTTCAGCGCATAAAAATCTATCAAAGATACCTAGTCACTACCCATATGCACGACCCTTGTATTATTGTAATGCATATTACACCCTTGTGTTATTAAAGCTTAACTATAAAAAATACTATACTTTAAAAGAGCAATACTCTGATTAAACAGAATAATATAATAATTCTAACTCTTTAATTATATTTTGATGTTAAATAACTTTACAATAATTGTCAAAATTTTTCAGTTTATGTACTTTAAATTATTTTTAAAAGCTAGAAAAGTGTATTAATGTAAAAAAATCATAAAAGAACTATTTTTAGAGATGAAACATCAATTACAAATTAAGGTATCTTTTTCTTCTTGAGTTGTTTATAATTTCCGTTTTTCTCGTTATACAAATCAGACATAATTTCTTGAAATCTTTTTCCTTTCAGGCCATCTAATTTATTTGGCACAGAATTATCTGTAACGATAATTTATTTTCATGAAATTAGTTACCGAGTCACCAATCAATTATATTTCGTAATATAATAAATTTCGTAGTATAATAAAGATGATACCAATCTAAAACAATACCAAAGTTTTCCTTTAAAAAAAGCACTAGTATTTTAGAAAAAATGAATTATTTTGATGTTTAACATCAATGAATTATTTTCAACGAAAACATTGTGCACTTGATCATTATACATATTACATTTTGATTATCCGTGGTGAATTAGATCGCATCTATAAGAATACATTAAACTTTATCAATACGAAATTTACAGAACAATATTACCTAAAACCAGCTTTTAATTTGGATCCATTTACTTTACAAGAATAGTTAAACAAAAATTCTATCTTAATTACCTTTAAAAAACTTTTGCTGCTTTCCACTAAAACCCATTACACAAATCAAAGCTGGATAATTTGCCTAGAAACGTTTGGAAACTGCTGGAAGCGTCCTAAACGTAAAAATCATTCAGCATTAAAATGTTTTTGACTATAAGCCAATTTCAGTTAACAATAAGTGCATTTTGAAAACACTTTCTAGGTTATGTTCCACAAAAGACAAAATTAAATAATACAATGCATGGGCATTACTTACCTTCTAAGTAAGCGCGCACAACTTTTATTTTTTCCATTACGAAATGATTGATCGTTTTATTATTTCATTATTTTGAAGTTTTAACATTTGGAACACAAATGTACACCAAAATCAACAAGCATAGCATTACATAGCATACACTATACTATGCTATGACCATCCGTAACTTTAGGCAAGTACGCATGTATGCATATGCGCCTGAACGTGGCGCGTAGGCGCTTCCGTATGATAGGCTCCCTTTCTTCTCTCGTAAGTTTCCTGGTAGCCGCTGGTGAGAAAAGGCTTGGTTTAAGCTTAACCTTTAGAGGGCCGGAAAGCCAATATATTGGCTCACCCCCTGATCGAGACTTTGTCTATGATCAATCAATTATATAAGATACCCTTTGGGCCAATTTTCTGAGGTCGATTTTCGTCCCAAATTGCCGGCCCTCTAAAGGTTAAACTATTGGACTGGTGTGGGCTGAGGCTTTGGGACTGGATTCAGATAAGTTGGATGTAAGATTTGTGGATTGGGAAACCTGCAGGCAGGTACTGGGGTTGGAGGGTTGAGGAAGTAAATTTGAGGACCCACTGTTCCCAAAGCGGAAACAAATTCTAGAGGAAAAGTTGGTACAGAAGGAGGCAGCGGATGAGATGTAACGAATTCTAGGAGAGATGGACATTCCCTGATTTGTGGTCTCCTAAGCTGAGTAATTTCCAATGATTTTGCCCTTCCCTTACCTAATCCTGGCAGTGCAAAATGAACAGTGGGCGATTCCTGAGTCGATTTTACCCTTTCCCTCGCGGACGCACGTTCCATCGTCCTTCTCTTGACTTCTGGTTGATCATGAGGTAACTCTAAATTCGTCTTCGCAGGTGCAAACACACTCCTTGGACCTTCGAGTTCATCCTCTTCTTGTCTTTCTTCCCCTTGGATTTTGGTACCTTGGGGATCGTTTCTCTGCCCACGTCGAGGACGTCTTAGGCCTCTGCCTTTGAGGAAGGAGGTTCATTTGATGATGGCTCTGTTGGCTGTCTTCGGTGGCCCTCCTCTTTTACGAGCACCGTTTCCTTGGAGCAAATGAAGTGCATCTCCTGTTGGCGGTCTTTCTCTTTTCTTTGAGCAGAGTTCGCGGAAGACACCTGGTTTGGTTCTTTTAGAAGGCCTGCCCCTTCGCTTTATGTTGGTTTGGAGGGAAGTTGTGGCGGATCCGGGTGTTTTCGGCACCAGAGGCATCTGGACCACGGTCATCGAAGTTTGCTTTGGTTGCGGCTGGTTCCATCTTCTCGGGCGATGTGGGTATGAGTATGACGTCTATCGAAATGGTGGCGTCGTTCGGCACATCTTTCCTATAAGGTAAAGGATCGAAAAACTTAGGGTCAATCGACCAACAATGTTTCAGATCTTTAATGTGTGCCTTTTTGATCTTTCATGACTCGTGCATGATTTTATAAACAACCGGAGACGAAACCTTAACGATTCTAAAAGGACCCTTTCATTTAGGAGCTGGTTTATTCATAATGAAGTCAGGAGCGGAAGATAAGACATGAGACCTACGCCGCACTATATATATCACCTTCGTTAAATGGTATGTTTCGCTGTCGGCGATTATAACATCATAAATTTTTAATGTTAAAAGTTTATGAAAAAAATAAATAAACGGGAATGTTGTTCGTTATTTACATTTTGCAAGTGAAGATATTGAGTGACTGATTGATTGATATTCGTTTATTGTTCCAAGGTGCGATACCTTATACAATAGGAGTCTATCCTTGTATACAGTAACTTATATATTATTTACTAAATCTAATTACTTCTAGTTTTGTCTAGATTGCTTGCGCCTATTCCTCTACATAGAATTTTCTTCTTTTAAGGATATTACTAATGTATACAAATGATTTTGTTAGATTGCAGCAGTTAATAAAGTCGAGAATTTTAAGCCATAAGATTCTATCTGCTAGTTGAGAGTTGATGCTATAAATGATTTGCGTTCCAAGTGATAAGCCGGGCATTCCGTTAAAATGTGGTACAGTGTTTCGTTTGTGTGCAGATTACAACAAAGGCAGGTACTGCTTCGAGGAAATGCAAATCGCCCGGTTATAATAACAATTCTCTGAGCCCAGGTGTTAAGTAACCTCATCTGGGCTTTGACCGATTTCATTATGAGAGGAACTCTTAATCGTAGATAGGGCTGAAGACCTTTCTGAATTGGCAGAAATGGAAGGATTTTCATCGAAGAGCTTGATCCTAAGCTTTCAAGGTCGTCCGTTCTCAGTTTTGACCCATAATTCATTAGAAAATTATCTACACGTTCTTCGAGGACCTTTACTGAGAGGTTTCTCCACGCCTCCTCAATTTCGGAATCGCAAAAGAACAGACTCGCTTGTAGCACCCAATTATACTTAATGTCTTTATTTCTCCTTAGCGTTATCTGCATTAGTCTAATAAGACAGATTTTAGGGTACCTTTCATCTGGCATTTTTAGGACTTTTATTATCCATTTTAACAGTGAATTAAGAATTGGGATGCTAACCGGACGTAACCTTGTTTCAATTCTAACCGCATATCCGGTTGAGGAAGTAGGAAGTCTTAGCAATTTTTAAAAAAATCCCACTTGAACCCTTTCCAGACGGTCCACATATGCCAAGCTCCAAATTTGAGATCCTTACAACAGAGTGCTTAGCATGAGGCTATGAAATAAGGTATCAATTGCTTTCCACGAGTCAGTCTTCGAAGTTTTTATAATATTTAGTGTTTAATACATAGCAATGTCTTCTTAACTGTGTCGTCGGTATTGTATGTGAATAGAGTCGAGTTAAAATACCAAGTTCCTAAGTATTTATACTTTTTAATAATTTCAACTTTTTCATTGACTTAATAAAATTCAAGTTTGTTTTTAGCATCTCCGCCTTTTTGGACAATAACAATTTTTGTTTTATCGATATTAACACTAAGGCCATTATATTTAATATTTTTTTCATCTCATATTCCGAATAAGTCATTATTACAATGTCATTTGCATACGCAAGTATTAATACATCTACCAAATGATTAATAGGGATACCCTTGGCTCCTTTGGTTCTTCAAAAGGTTTCAAAATCGGCAAGAAGCAACGCAAAAAATAATGGGCTTGTCACCTCACCTTGCAGTACGCCTTGTGTCACATCTACCTGGGCGGTGGTCTCAGTATCCACGCGAATCGCAACCCTGGTTTTATCGTATATATTTTTAAAGATTCTAATGCATTTTGCACTGACACCTATTTGCAAAAGCTTTCTCCAGAGAATGCTGTATTTTACTGAGGGAAATGCATTTTTAAAATCTACAAAAAGGGCAAAAACCTTTGCCTTTGAACGCCTTAAATGAATTTGTATACTTAGATTCAGGGTGTGTAAATTGTCAATACAACTCCTTTCTTTTCTAAAGCCTGATTGAAACTCATGTATTTATTGAATAATTTTTGTAAATGTTGCAACCATTTAGGAGGTAGATTTTTAATAAATTCAAAAGATACGCCAT
>JBAGKK010043447.1:0-10404 GCA_037177015.1 Euceroptres primus | reverse complement strand
GTCAGGGCCGTATGAACTATTTCTGTTTGATTTTTGTCACGAGTGAAAAATATTTTTTAAATATAAGTTTAATTTACCGTTTATTTTACTGTTAATTCATAACCAAAACACTGAAAACGAACTGATGCGAATCGACGGAACTCTACTGCGCTACTACTACTACTGCATCACTACTGCGTACTTTGTTGCTACGCTACTTGCGCGACACCCCTGAGCTCCGAGCTTAGCTTTCCTCGTCTCCTTGGACTCCTTGCCAACAAACTAACACACACTCACCTATAAACTAAATCCTGGAAGGCCTATCCGGAGCGGTCTTCATTAGCGATTTCAGTGTATATAATACAGGGAAAACTGATTCAGTAGTTCAATTTTAGAGGAGTATGAATATACCCCGAAATTCACTTGACATCATTTTCATTTAACCGAAATTGATATTACCGAATATTCATTTACCATAACTTTTATTTATCCGAATTGCCATTCGCCATAATTTCTGTTAATTGGAATGTTCATTTGTCATAATTTTGATTTATCCGAATCGCCATATGCCATAATTTCAATTTATCCGAGATATTATTTGTCATAATTTTCGTTTCTCCCAATTTTCATTTACTCGATTAGCTATTTGTCCTAATTTTCGTTTGTCCTTATTTTCATTTGTCCGAATAGTCATTTGTCATAATTTTATATTATCCGAATCGACATTTATCATAATTTTTATGCATCTGAATAACCATTTTTCATAATTTTTATTTGTCCTTATTTCGTTTCTCCTAATTTTCACTAACTCGATTAGCTATTTGTCCTATTTTTCGTTTTACCTGATTTTCACTTGTCCGAATAGCCATTTGTCATAATTTTTTTATTATCTAAATCGACATTTATCATAATTTAATAACCATTTTTCATAATTTTTCCTTGTCCTAATTTTCATTTGTCGTAATTTTCATTTATCCGAATTGACATTTGTCGTAATTTGCATTTGTCCGAATAGAAATTTTTCACAATATTTATTTATCCGGCTCGCTATTTGCCATAATTTCTATTTATCCGAATCGTCATTTGTCATAATCTTTATTTGTCCGATTTACCATGTGTCAGAAGGAACATCCGCCCTACCAACAATGGCGCGAAATTCATAATCATCCAATCAGAATTTTAAATTTAAATTTCGTGCGATTATTGTTTGGGCGGATGTTCCCTTCGGGCAAATGAAATTTAGGACAAATGAGAATTCGGTCACAAAGAAATTATGTCACATGGTAAATCGGACAAATGAAGATTATGACAAATGACGATTCGGATAAATAGAAATTATGACAATAATTCGGATACATAAATATTATGAAAAATAACGATTGGGATAAATAAAATTATGGCAAATGGATCTTCGAACAAATGAATCTTCGCACAAACGAAAATTAGAACGAATGAAAGTTAGAACAAACGAAAATTAGGAAAAATAAAAATTATGACAAATAGCTATTAGGACAAATAAAGAATATGACAAATGACAATTCGGATAAATGAAGATACGGATAAATAGAAGTTATGGCAAATAGCGAGTCGGATAAATAAAAATTATGTTAAATGATTATTCGGATAAATGCAAATTAGGACAAATAAAAATTACGACAAATATCAATTCGAATAAATCAAAATTATAACAAACGAAAATTAGGACAAATAAAAATGATGAAAAACGGTTATTCGGATACATAAAAATTATGATAAATGTCGACTCGAATAATATAAAATTAGGACAAATAACTATTCGGACAAATGAAAATTAGGACAAATAAAAATTATGACAAATGATAATTCGGATAAATAGAAGTTGTGGCATGTTTCAATTTAGATAAATCAAAATTATGACAAATGAACATTCAAATAAATAGAAATTATGGCGAATGGCAATTCGAATAAATAAATTTATGGCAAATGATTATTCGGTAACATGAATTTCGGTCAAATGAAAATTACGTCAAGTGATTTTTGAGGTATATTCATGCGCCTCCAATTTTAGAGAAAATAGGGGATTTCTTTTTCGAAAAAGGGAATTTAAAATAAAGGAGGAAGTTTCTTTCTTATAAAAATACGAAAGAAGTTGCAATTCTACAGAATCTTAAACAATCCTTAAAAATCTTAAATTCCTGTCTAGAATCTAATGAAACGCTCCTAAAATTTCTGAACTTTCAGACTCTTTGGAATACTCTAGAATATCATAAAAAATCCTTCATGACTTCTGGACTTTTCAACAAATTTTTCAAGAATATTTTTAATTTTCCGTAAACTAGAAGATTTATTAAATCTATTGAAAACCAAAAAAAATTTCTCTACAATCTAGACTTTTGAGTGTATTAGAAATTCCCAGAGACTTACTGATTCTTCCATAAAGTTTTAAAATCTTCGAGTCTCTCAGACTTTTTTCGAAGACTCAAAAAGTCTACAGAATTTTAGGAATTAACATAGCAATACATTTCTTAGAAAAAATTAGGTTGAGTCAAAATTATTTGCCTAATAATAATTATTTGGCATTTTATGTTTTTTCATTAACCTTACTAAACATTCGTAATTTTTATCCAATCTTAATGAATTAGCTCATTTTAATGAAAAAGTTTATTTTGTTCATGGGAACATTTTTTACAATTCTGTTCGTTAAATTTTATTAAAAATAATTTATGATTTGTTAACTAAATAAAATAAATTTTGTTAAAGTTTTGTGAATTCTAGTTTTTAAATGAATTATTTTTAATAAAATTCAACGAAAAGAATTGTAAAGAATATTCCAATGAACAAAATGAGCTATTGTTCATTCAAATTGGATAAAAATTACGAATGCTTAGTAAGATTAAAGGAAAAAATTGAAATGTCAAATAACGGTTATTAAACAAATAATTTTGACCCAGACTAATTTTTTTCAAAATACATGGAAATTAATTTTTATTCTTTTTTTCCTGCTTGTATAAACCGTACTTTATATTGAGGTTATGTCGAGGGGTTGAGCATCCTTAACTATGAGATTTTTTTTCTAACTGAAAAAATAATCAAATATTTTTTAATAATAGTTTTGAAAGTTTTACGGTTACAGCACAAAAATGAATTTGTTTAACTTTAAAAAAAGTGGTTGAAATGTATTTTAAATTTGAGTAAATTTAGTGAAATAATGAGTAAATAGAACATTGCAAATAAAGTAAATTAAAACCTTTTTTTTAAATAGCGATAAAAAAATTGTAAAGCATATTTAAAACTTTATTTTTAAATGATAAAAAAATAAATTAATGATAGTTGACAGCAATCGCTATTTTTGAACGTATAAATTTCAAAAAAAAGTTGAAAAATTTCAAAAAAAAAAAAGAGGGAAAAATTTCGATTCAAGGGATTTTGAGAAATTAATTTTAAATTAATTTTTAAAATTCTGGGGGATTTTAGGACTTTCGTATATTTTGAAAACTTGCAAATTATTGTTAAGAAAATATTGAAAGAGTTTTTGAATGTCACAAATTTCTATTTCTCATAATTCTTGGAAATATATTCGGAACTTTGAATATAAAAAGGGAAAAAAAGGGCGAAAAGGAATGATTTTAGGATCCTAAAAAAGGGAAAAAAGGGGGAAAAGAAATGATTTTAGGATCCTAAAAAAGGGAAAAAAGGGGGAAAAGAAATGATTTTAGGATCCTCAAAAAGGGGAAAAAGGAGAGAAAGGAATGACTTTAGGAGTGATTGTAGAATCCTAAAAATGTGATTTTAGGAGATTTGAAGAATAAAAGGGGAAAGGGGGAAAATAGGAGAAAGGGGCCAATAGGGGACTATGATCCCTGATTTCGTAATACTATAATTATATAATTATAATTATCAAATTATAATCATAACTATTGAGATACAATTATACTTTGTTGAATTAAAAAAATTTCCTGACTCTTTGAAGGTTTTCCCTGACTTTCCCTGACCAGTTTTAAATTCTCTGACTTTCCAGAATTCCCTGATTTGTAGCAACCCTGAATAATTAATTTCGTTTTTACCTGTACAGAGTCCGGCGATGTTCCTTGATTCATCGTAGAGGATCTGATCATATAAAGACGAAAATCTGGTCCAGTTTGAAGGATTCAACATCATGAACCAAAAATTCATGTTCCATGAATCATCAACCATCTTCCATGTATTAATAATTGCTCCAGTGGGTCAAAATTTTCTGGCAACTTCCATCAAAAGCAGTTACTTCCAATTTCGAAACGAGTAGCTTAGATACTTCACCGTTTCTTGATAAGCAGAGATTGTGTTTTTGATTAGAAGAAGAATGTGAATATTATCCAGTGAAGATTGTATGTCCTTGCTAACTTAAGGAGTTTTTATGATCAGCTTCTAGGATTGGTGTTCTCATCATTCCAGGAATTATAAACACCAACTGAGAGTTACGTCTAGTTTAACAAACATACCTACTTCGCATCTGTTAGTTCAACCAACGATGGACTCTTTTTTGACAAAATGTCCGCCTACAATTTAATGAACGAGTTACAAGCATTGCAAATTTCCTTTTTTTAATTGAATTTACATCTAATGGTAGATGAATGACTATTACATATTTCGCTGTCTCTCTGGGTTCTACATTCTTGTGTTGAAAAGATCAATTTCAGATTTAACATGTAATTCCTAAATTACTTCATCACAAAAAATTTTCAGTATGCGGTATTTTCAATAATGTACAATGTACAAAGAAACTGAAACCAACGAAATACCGAATGTAATATGTATGTGATCTTCTGTACTTTCAAATTGGTATTTTAAATTACCAACAGTATTTTTATAAATGTCTACATCACAAAAATTATCAAATTCATGTTACAATTTACATATTTCATAAATCTGTCCATTTAAACCCTATGTTCAAATTCAGAACTTATTACATAGAATGGTGCCTCATATCTGGCTGAGTCTTCATATTTGAATTGTGTGCGATTTAATTAATGATTCATTGCAGAAATAAATTTCATACCAAAAAATTATTGACAATACAGCCAGTTATGATTCTTCGCTGAAATAACACTAAAAATGCAAAATCAGTACATAATTGCGCTTAGTTCATTCCAGGAGGGCGATATACATGATTTATTTTAAATATTAAATTTCTTTTGCTCAAAGCAAAGGAAGTAGCAAGTAAAAGTAAAATCCATCGCTTTTTGAAGTGACGGATTTCAATACTGATGCATAAGGCCATCCTGAATGTGACGACCACCATTTCAGTCTATATTTTAGAATATTTCTAGCGATACTTGTTTCATTTCGTATATACTACGTGCTTTTTCCGCTCTACCATCAAATCTCGTTTATTTTCTCACATCTGCAACATCTCACTGAATCATACTAACATTAACGTTGAAGTTTCTTTTTTTTTTAAAATGCTTTGTTGTTCTAATTACATATTCAAGAGTTTTAGCTTTTTTGCTCAAATAGTTATTTACTCCAAAAAAAGTGAGATTTCGAATTCTAACCGATTTAATAATTAATTAATCCTCAAAGGAGGCACTGCCAATTTCGCAAGCCTATTAAAACTTTACATGAAATTAGCGTATAATATGATTTAACGCCGCCTAATACGAAGTTGAACAATCATGGGTGTTATTCATCTAACTGTGCAGTCATAAAAGATTCCATAACATAGGTACGGTTTTGTGAGAGAATCAGAAAAGGAAATTTTCCTTAGTTATTTATGTGCCAACTTTCGTTTCGTTTATTTGAGATTAAGCCTTTTTGCTTGAAGTATTTTGTTATTTTGGAATATTTTAAGTAATTGGCATACAAACCTTTTGGAATTTTCCTTGACTGAAATAATTCTTAGAGATTTACTGATTAGAATTAATTTTTAGATCCAAATTTCAATTTTGATTCGTTTTCCCCAAAATTTAATTGACCTTATTTCCAGAATATATTTGTGCTTTTTCTCATGTTGAAAATTTTTCCCCGATGTGTTGTTGAGATCCTCTCTTTAATTTAAACCGCATTTGTTAAATTCCACCTTGATTGTTACGCTCGTACTATTTTTGAACTTCTTTTTCATTTAACCTAGTACCTTTATCTTATAGAACCTGAGATACTGACCCAGTGAATCACAATTGCATCGGCTCTAGCGCCTCCATGCAATCGCGATAAATTTCAGAGTTATCTGTATGCCACGATTTCTAAGAATTATATAAGAAAATAATAATTAATCTTAAGAACGAACAAAGAGTCACGAGCAAAATCTTTCCTAAGGTCCATCTAAATGAATTATTTTTTTCAAAAGGAAAAATAGTTGATTATTTTAAATTGATTTATTTAACTCGCTTCTGAAGAATCACTTGGCAGGCATACCTCAATGTACATGTGAACGCATTATAAGCACACATTGCATATGCACAGCTACACACATACATAGTAAACAAGAAGCCGTTACCCTCTGTCATCCACACAAATATCATTTCCCACCATTTAATCACATATTACCATTTCTCCGTCCAGTTCCCTCTCCATTCCCTACTCCTGAAAAGTGCGCATCTTCGTCGTGGTTCCCACCACTAAAATTCTGTCATCCAAGTGAAACGTAACACTTCCCAATCCAATAGAAATTAATCTTTTCCTACTCTTAAATCATTCCACACCTTCTGTATTTAATTAAAGCCAATGAAATAATAAGATATTCCCTACTTTTATAATTCCTATTTCTTCTAACATCCATATCGATATCATTTCCCACCCCTTATTGCCGTCCATCACCTTTTCCAATCTCTCCATTCCATATTCTAATTCCAATTTAAATTTGAAAGACGCCTACCTCCCAGACCTTTTAGCCAATCAACGAAAAACCCATCCCTTGCTTCTACGAAATAAACCACACTAAAATTCACACCTCCTACTCCCCAACTTTCCCACTCCTGCTGACCTCAAATTTCGGCTATAAAAACCCATGCATCGCCAACAGAAGCGTCTCTTCGTTTCGAACAGTTAAGTAAAACTCGCTTAAGTTCTAAGAACACGGGAGTCCCGTCACTCTCTTCATTCAAACACGGCTATTTTACATAATATAAAAAAACGGTAATAAAAGGCGTTTCCACCGAGGAAACCGATTAGTTAGGTGAATCGTATAAAAACTCCGTAAATATTGTAAACGCGGTGGAAGTGTACCGACGTAAAAGAATAGACAATTTCGGGAAATTGTGTGATCAGAAAGAGAACATTAATAAGTTCTGTTCAGTGTGCACCGAACTCCGAAAACATCTCACGCAAGTATCAATTGTATTTTTAGTTATAAGCTAATTATAAAATATAAATATTACCTATTCTACCGTATTTCTTTCTGTTTATTTAAAAAATCTTGTCATAACGAATCCCATAGATCCCATGAAGCAACGTCCCCACAACAAATAAAAAAATACAAGTCTTACTAACTTGTTTTAGAAAAGCAACACCTCCGAAGTGTATTAATAACATCATTCACGCGTTACGATCTAGCCTAATCCAAAATACCCTCAGAATTTTGATAGCGAAACGTGACATGTGTAACGTGGTTTTCTGAAAACACAAGTTTTGTGAACAATTCTTCGAGATTTTGCCGAAGCCGAACCTAACCTGAAACACGCGCGTATTGCGATGAGAAAACGTCTGTCAAGCCAGGAACCCCAGTTTAGGTTAAGCGCTGCAACAGACAATTTTGTAAATTAAAATAGATTATTTTAGTGATGTGTCGAGTCCCGAGGAATCCAGAGTAGCGTTAGGAGAAGTATAATTGGCAGCGAACCTGGAGGTTAGGTGACGGAAGTCAGGCGGAATTCTTGGAGTCATCTCTGCAAAAGGACTGTGACTCCAAGAGCAGGAAGAGAGTGGGGGCGTCGTTTCAAAGTTTCCACCAAAGTCCGAGAAGGGCAGCATCTAGGGGGGACGTCAACGCTGTGACGTCCAGCCACTTTTACGCCGATCAATGGAAGACTCGATCGTCTAAAGGTCGGGTCCAATCGGGTCGGTAGCAGCCAAAGCGGGACGCGGATTGGTGGAGAGCACCCTCTGGACCTCGCTCGTGCCCTACAGTCAATCAGAGTGGGTAGCACGGAGAATTATGAGGGTCCAGTGGAAAACAGGAGAAGACGGGCGAGCAGACGATTTCCTGTCACTGGTATTCTTGGCGTGACAGAGAGAAGTCGCGAGTGCCGCAACGACCGAACGTTAAGAGAGTCAGACCTGCCACGACGAGAAATTTTGCTGACGGAAATATCGTCTGACTTATTTCTGCTGGATTCTTGAATTTTTAGAATCCACGCTGCGTTCAATAATTTAGAGTTATTAAATAATAACTACTAGGTACCTTATTTTGTTATTCTAAAATAGTTTAGAATTTTTGCTAGAGTATTTAAATAGAATCCAAAAATTAGGATTTCTTTAGCTTGATAAAAATGAAAGAGATGAATATTTCCTTTCATTTTAATTTTGGAAAATAGCGCTGGAATTTTTATTTCCCAAATTGGTACAGCGCGTGTTGTTGTTTTGAACGTCAGTTGTCAAGAAAGCATGGTCAACTTGTCGGCGAGGGACGGAGCGGAGCGGAGGTGATAGTGTGGAACATGAGCCTTGCGTTGCCTGGTCGAGCGCATCGAAGTATTGGTGCCTATAGCATGTACAGGTACTGCACACTAGCGTGGAATGCGGCGTGAGGCAACCGGAGGTGTGGCGGGGCGGGAGTGTATCTGTGAAGCGTGGATACAAGAAATCGGCGAGCAAGCCGCGTATCCGCGGAGAGCAAATCATCCCCTGAATGACTTGACTCCCTCTCTTCCTCCATTCTCCAGGAGCTTTGCACTCTCTTTCTTTCTCATTCTCCTCATTCTTCACACATTTTACATGCATAAAATGTGTGTTCATTGTTACAATGTATTTCCATCGTTCAGTTCCGATTCGTAATTTCTAATAACAATTCCGTAAGGCGAATATTAAAACGAAATAAAATGGATGTTAAAGACCTAGCGCTTTTCGACTTTAACATCTCATAATATTCTTTATTTAATCGAGTTATTTTCTTTCGCCGAGAGGCTATGGAATTCGGTTCGGGCAGCCAGAGTTGCTAAATCGCTCGCTTTATCGCCTCGGCTCAGGTTGCATTTTGGTTTCCGGTGCTCGTAAATTAGCTGAGTCGAGGCGTCAAAGCAATAAAGTGTGAGAAATTTTTTCACGATATGTTTCAATGCTATTACTTTTCTAGGAAAAGCAACCCGTCTACCAGAATCGCTCGTAACAACCACCACGGATTTTCCATTTTTCGTCCCCGAAAAGTGGTCGCTCGAGGAAAGAAAATATTCTGATGACAATTTTGATTTGGGCATCAATGAGTTTTATGTTTTCAGGTTACTTGATTGGTTAATTACACAGGTTGGAAGACTGTGAATTTCCGGAATTTTTAAGTTACGAAAGTAGCGGATAATTTATGAATCCTAGGATACTCTAAAATACGTATCTAGAAATTGTTAATTTGACTGTCGAAATTTACAGGACTATAATTGAATTTCGCTTGTTTTGTTTACAATTGGCCAAATTGTGACTGTATTTTCAATCACATGCTACTACCTAATGCTTTGGTTATTTCCAAAAATTTCTCTAGGAATTCCAACGATGCAATCGTCCTTTTACAGGTTCTTTTGAATTTCCTTTTGTTCTATTTACAATTAGCTAAATTATGATTAAATTCTTAGTTCTGAACCCCGTCTTTTTCCAATACAATTTTTATAATTTCTTTACTTAAGCTTAGAAAACTCAATTCAACTTGTATTAAAATTTTTGGTGATTTAAAACTTACTTGAAAGGTCGAAATTTATTTTACCCTTGAAAAATAGGGTGTTATTGAGTTGAGTTTTCAACGCATGAAACTAATATCTAGCTAGGACTAGGTTTAACAAATCTGATTATTGCAACATAAACCTAAGAATTTTTCCTATGCGAATGAAGTTTTTAGTTTAAATTCTGGGTTCTTCTATTTCGATGTGAGTACAATTTTAACCCTATTATTTCATATTGAACTTTACGAAATTTCACCTAGTAGTAGGATGTAACTAGATTAACTGATCACTGAAATAATTATGTTGAGTTTGAACATTTTTGGCTCGTTGAATTGGATTCCGTGGTAGTTTGCAGTTAATCCTTTGACAATTTATTTATTTATTTCAATATAAACGGGAAAGCCCTTTGTACAGTGATCTATTTATTTTATACAGTGTCTTCAATCTTAAAACTAAAACTAATGGACACAACTTAGTCAAGGTTGTTGTTGTCAAGGTTGTTGTCATTTCAGTCTAACAAAAATGGGTCCTTCATATTTAATTTAATTTAGACGCGTTATATAATAAAAAAAAAAATTATTATGTTTTTTAACCAGTGAATGTCAGCGCC
>JBAGKK010043436.1:0-10405 GCA_037177015.1 Euceroptres primus | reverse complement strand
ATAGTGTAGGTCACTACAGACTGGTAGAAGAAATGCCTATAATGGTTCGAAACGCATTGAGAAATTCCAATGTAGCGGTCGAAGGCTGGGTGTGGCAATACCTGCGTTTATTAAAAAATAGTCAGTTGTATGTGGCTGAGATTTACCCACGAAGACTGCTTACGAAGTCATGTGTTGTAAAGTATACGGATGATGGTGATAGAGAAAATTTTGGATCAATCCATTATCTAATCAAAATGAGTGTACGTTGCCAATGTTTGCCGCAATTTTGTGAATGTCAAAGCAGGCACTTTGCAATCATTAGCCAGATTGTTACAGATGACTATTTCGCAGCTCGCGGAAGACAAAATAATGAAATACGGGTTAATTATTTACGTAATTGCCGTTTGACTGAAGTTGTTTCAGCAGTAGACGTTTCTCGATTGCAAAGTGTTTGCTTTTCAATAAGTATTGACGAGCAATTGTACCTAGTATACCCTGTAAACTGTAAAGAAGTTGAGTAAGAAATTTTTTTCCAGCGTACCTCTGATCTGATGTACTTGAAAGGAAAGTTTACATATATGAACGTAATAATAAAAGAAATTAAGTATAAATGTGTGTGCGTTATTCTTATATCATTTTTATTTTCACTGAAATTCCCACTTTTTACTGCAAATTAGTTATCAAACATTCAATAAAAATGCATAATAAGTCTCCCTTCCCCCCAGATTCAATTTTAATGCATATTGGGACTTAATAAGTAGCATAAATGATGTTGGAAACAAAAGGTTCTCCATATGAACAATGAGATCATATACAGGGTGTTCTTTGTATCTTGAGACATCGAAATATCTCAAGAAATACGCATCCAACGAAAAAAATGTCCGTAATAAAAACTTCTTAATTTCGAGGGGAAAAGTGACGTCGCAAAAATTTATCCCACACCCTACCCCCTGAGAACGGTAGGGGGGTTAACTTTCAAATTTCAAATGGGAACCTATATTTTTTATTGCAGATTCAGATTCTCCATTAAAAAATACGTAAGTTATATTCGAAAAAATTTTTTCTATTCGCGCCAGACGGCGATTCATTTGTAAAAAATTACATTGTTGACTATTCAAGGAATGAGTTTTCAAACAAAAGATAAAAAAGATGTGAAAATTGTTTTCAGAAGAGCTATTTAATTGTAATCAATTTAATTTTTAACACACCCTCCACCCACCTGGGAAGAGGGTTAAAGTGGAGTAGAAAAATTAAAGAGCTCAATTTTATTTTGAGAAGCCAGGCTTCTCATTTTGACTCCAGGTATGTAAGCAGTTAATAACTACGAATCGACAAAATGTTTTTGAATAAAACTTACGATTTAATTAATGGAGAATCTGAATCTGCAGTAAAAAATATAGGTTCCCATTTGAAATTTTAAAGTTACTCCCCCCCTTCCGCCCTCGGGGGGTGGGGTAAATTTTTGCAGCGTCGCTTTTCCTCTCAAAAATAAAAAGTTTTTATTACGGACATTCTTTTCGTTGGATGCGTATTTCTTGAGATATTGCGATGTCTCAAGATAAAAAAACACTATGCATACTGAAGAATATGAGAAACATTTTAACGTTGAAAGAGAAGGTAAAACTGCACAACATGGTTTGAAGTTGAAATGAAGGTTTTAAATCAATAAGAAGAACTTATGCCAGTTTTCGACGTTGAAGGCTAAAGAAGTCGAAACTGCGGTTTTCAATATTTTCACCTTCTATTGAATAACGCTGACGCTGAAAGAAGTTGAAACTGAAGATGAAACTTTGACTCGGGTTCTTTACTTCTTACTAGACCCAGAAGTCAGAGCTTCTGCTCCAGAAGGAAACTTTGGAATAATTAATGATTTACGAAATTTTTGCCTTGCAAATCATCTACCAGAACCAATGTATACATTCCTGTGTATCACTAAACCAGGAATTACAAATTATTTAGTATCGGGAAAAATCTTAGGTTTAAAAATGACAGAAGCATCAAATAGTCCATTAATAGCGCAAATTCAAGTAGCACTTAAGTTGCTCACCGTTATTTTTCCACAAAGGACTATGGATCTAAATTTTTTACCTATAATCCCAACTACTCCTTTAGCTCCACCAAATACTCCAGTCGATCCTTCGATAGCAAGCACATCAACAGAGGTTTAACATTCCAGTCCAGCTAAAAAGCGAATAAAAGTTTTAGAAAAGGCAGACAAAGAACGGCCATGCCCCCAATGCGTATTTATGAAACCACGCTTAATTTAGACACAAATTCAAACACTAATCACTTATCATAACTCCTAAATCACCCTTTTCATAATGCATGAAAACTTTAACTAATTTTTCTCGTTTCACCTTGAATGCCGGATTTTAAAACTAATCTACACCGTGTTCTTTTCTTTTAGGTTAAAGTTGGAAGCGATATGGAAAAATTTCTCTCCTTCTACTTCATCATAACACCCTTAATTTTATTAGCATATTCTAATCCAAACTACGATCCACACGACACTTTCAAAAAATCCCGGCAGTTACTATGAATATATAGGAACAACAAGACTTCAAACTGATAAATGGAACGTATTAGCATATGTTAATATTAATCAGATATTGTCAATCAGAAATCATATAGCCGAACTTACATACGAACTGACAAAAGACTGCAAAAAAACATTCAAAACACATTCTTGTATTTCAGAAAAAAGATATATTGAATTGGAGTCACAAAAAAACCAAATTGAGCAATTAGTTAACATAATACATGAAATAATTAATAATACTATTAAAAATGAGAAATATTTACCGAAAAAACACAATGAAACAAAGTTACGTATTCAGAAAATTATGACGAGCGTTTATGAATCGGATTTTCAAACCTCTCGTCAGTACCATTATTCCCTAACCGACTGAAATAAAGAATGTGATCGAAGAGCTGGGAAGACACTTCCCGGACCACTGATGTAATTTAGTTCGTAAATTCTAGGACGTTCGGTTTAAATTTGGGAACAGATGATATCCGTTTTTCCCTCCGTATTAATGGAGGGAAACCCTACCGCCCTAACACACGCCATTGATTTTAACAGATCACTTAAAGTTTTTTTTAGGATCCTGATAGTAATTCATTTTTTGTCACTTTTGGTCTAGTTATTAAATCTGCACTAGGCGCCGAAGATAAAAAAGAACTTAAAGAAATGTCCGAATTCTCTCTTTCCATCTCTCTAAGGAAAAACTCTACAACATCGCTATCTGGGCTCGAAATGGGAGAAATCAAATTCGAATTATCAGATATTTGATTAGAACTTACTTTTTGAGATGAAGAATCAGTGGATGTAGAGGTAATATGGCTGGTAAGGGGAAAATATTGAACACCATTAGAATAATCACTCTCACTCGACTCAACCTCGTTGATTATTCCTTCTGAAGCCGAATGTTGGGGATCTTTATTCAATAAATTTGGAGCACTAAAGGAGGAGCCTGTTTTTAATTCAGGTAACAAAGAATCAGCAGAATTTGATAACTCCAAAATATTGGAGGAATCTCCATGTGAAATGAACGGGTCCAATAAACCCGTAGTCGAGAAATTATTTAATGGTGAAGGAAACGAAAAATCACTGGAACTTTCACATTCACATAATCCACACATGCGCTCAAATTCACCATCATTAAATAAATTTTTAATTAAAATGGAAAATTCAGAGCCAGATATGAGGAGATCATCCTCATCGTTCAACTTCTCGGTTGCTGTATCTCGCGAACGAGGACACTTTCATTCCATTTTTTCTTTGACGTCTGACCGGTCCCAAAAAATTAGAAAAACTGACTAACAGACTTAGGGACGAAAATACGTAATCCTGAGAATAATGAACTTCGCCCTCTCTTTTCCTACCTAGCCCTAGGGTTATTGCTAAAAACATCCTTACTATACCCTTTTGTCAACTTCTCTTTTTCCTTTTTTCTCTTGTTCTATTTTTTCCTTTTTCACCTTTCTCTAACATGAATCTTTTCTAGTAACACCTTTGAGGAATGGACACAAACACATACAAGTGTACATATACATGTATGTGCATATACATTCTAAAAGGAACGTACAACAATAATTTTTTCTAAACTGGTTTCAACCTCTCAAAATTACAATTGATTATAATATTACAGGGAAATGATTCCACAATGCGAGCGTAGAGAAGTTATACCGGTAGCGCCAAGGATTAATAATGAAGATTTTTTCTTACAATTAATAGAAGTCTACGAAAAGTTAATGTCTTTTTCCTGTATTATTAATTATAGAAAACACAACTTAATTTTTGTCAGCAGAAATGGGACCACAACATTATGTAAGGTCTTTTATGGAAAAATACCCATTATCCTACGAATAAATTATAGAAGAAAGAATTTTTGGCACTCAATAGGTGATATAAATTTCGCCTCTCTGAAATGTCATCGTTGTAGAGAGCAATTAGTATACACTAGAAGAAGAGCATTCGCGTGTGTTCAATGCGTAAATAAATTTACTAGAAATCCGTTAGAAATTTTAATAGGCCGAGAAAGAGAGGTTGAACCCCGTCAAAATATTTGAAACCATATAAACGAGCTTTATTTAATCAAGGAAAATTTTTATATTATATCCATTTGTTTCTTCTTCTTTTTAGAGATATAAAGGAAGATGGAACAAACAAGAAGTTGTCCAATCACACAATTGGAAAATTTAACAGCGGAATATGGATTTTCTAAACCCAAATATCATTTTGACAATACAGGAAATCAAGTACCAGTATTTAGGGCGACATGTTCAGTGAGTAGAGACTCGAATCTCTACACATTGTCAGGAACTGAAGCGCCAAATAAAGTAAAGGCAAAACGTTTAGTATCAGAGAGAATATTGCATATCCTTTCTCGTCACTATATTTTTAGTCAAGAAAGGGCACCAGGTAATGCTAATGGAGCTCAAGACCGCGAGCGACAAACTCTTAATAAATGGGAAAGATCATGTGAAAGATGTTTTTCTCGTGGACATATAGCGGTCAATTGTTCAGGACCGCTTCGCAATAAAAACTATGTTCCGAATCAGTAAATAAGCCCATAAACTCTTTTCTTGAATTTGTATACAAATAGTTGAATCTCGTAGATCATATTAAGTGTCAAATATAATAGAATTATTCTTACTTACAAATAATAAAAGAAAATCAAGAAAATTTAAAATAAAAATAAAATTAAAAACTTAAAAATTAAAAAAATATACACTTAATATAATCCAAATATTGTAAGCGCTTATGTATTTAATCAATATGCATACTTACCGTATAGATTATGAAGTAGATTACAGATTAATTCTGAAATATGCTATATATTAAAATAAAAGGCAATGTTTATCTATGTCTATATTTCCTGGTTCTTAAAATAAATGTTTTATCATGCATATTGGTTACCACTACTAGTAACCTCGTTAACCAAGAATTCAAACATCCAAGTAAATATAAATGTATTTGGGCTTTGGCGGCTCCCCCGATAATTCTTCGCACAATAAATGGAATCCTGGTGGTTGCACCCCCACGATTCGAGTTGGAAGAGGGAGGTGCCACTGTACGTGTCGTTTATGGAAAACTAGGGTTTAATTTTTTTTTAAGTAATGAAATTGTAGGTGCTTTTCCCAGATTACAGAGAAAATTTTTTCTTCACAAACTATTAAGAAATAAAATTTTAACATCTCGTTGAAATTTGTTAAATTTTTGTCGGTGAACTAACGAAATCTATTTTATTGTTCAGAATGGAATTCTCATCTTTGTCGGCGAATCAATAAAATTCTCTTGATGGACTTAACAATAACTCTGGGAAACGTACGCTCAAATATATTCTGATTAGATTATTTAGTCAAAATTCAAGTCTATGTCATCCTGGATTTAATTCAGCTTCTCGATATTATAAGGCATAAATCACTTGTCATAACACAGGTCTTTAGTCTATTATATGTTGTATGTCCAAAGGAAATTAGGTCTGCATTATACCCATGTACTTAGAGTTAAGGTAACTTTTAAAATTTTTTCTCATAGAACTTCAGATGTCGTATTGTAACCAGAATAATTGTCATTCAGAATTCCATACAAAGATTAGTTGTCTATCTAGTAGAACCACATGAGTTGTGATTCAGCCACCAATATACAAGTTCTTAGATTATTGTTCGTGCGAAATGAATTAGTTGTGAAACAAATAAGTGTAGTTTAAAATCAAGCTTTCTCCATCTGAATTCGTAACAAATGTAATGTCTTCTGAAAGTCTTCAAATCCAATATTTTTAAAAATATTTAATCTCCGTAAATTCTGTGATGGCATCTCCTTGACAGTTGCTTTACGAAATCGAACATGGTGATTTCATCCTCATGATTCCATCTGGAGGAGAGAGGTGTCATGTCCCCATGACTCATAGTAATAAATAAACGCAAGTGTCATGTCTCCATGACTCATAGTAATAAATAAACGCAAGTGAGGAAATAAATGGTCATAAATGTCAAGTAAAGTAAAACTAAGAGATAAAATTGATGTGTAAAAAGAAATAAAAACCTCTTGTATTGCAACGAATTCCGAGAAACAAACCATTGAGTCGAGTCCAGAGGTAAATAATAAGAAAATATTCAGACGAATTCTGATAACTATCTATTAGGGTGAGCTCACCTGTCACATAAGAACACAATAAAACTCTTCAGATCAAAGAGATGGGAAAGCATTGAGAGCAAAGTTTTCTTCTGCCGAGAAGTCGTATATAACCACTCGCTAAATCAAAGGCTTATCGATTGACATTAATTTCGACCACTCGAATACGGCAGGGAAAAGAGTAGACCCTCTGTCGGGTGGACCTTATCACGCAACCACCCCCAGGATATAAAAGAACACAACAAGGGTATATGAGTTACTCTTGGTCGCGCAGCTGACAAATAGCCTGCTGTCGTCAGTTTCTCTGTGCTGGGTGCGTTCCGGCAATCAATATTCTGATAACTATCCAGTACCAAGAGTCAGTATTCTAAATCAGGATTTAAATTCACCAAAGTACTAATTCTGAGTTTACGGTGATCCATCTGGGAGGCCCGAAGTCCCAGATTTACAACGATGCATCTTGGTAATTGTGAGGGTCCAGGAAATCTCCAGCAGTTCAGCCGGACTTCAAACGTTTCCGGGGGCATTTACCCAGTCTTTTGCTGCTGCCGCCAACGCAGGGTCCAGTCTGCAAGCGTTGGGATCTCACACCTGGTCCTCCCCACCCAGCCACTGGCATGAGTTCGGCCCGTACATTTCAGGCCCAATGTCAGCCTTATTCATTCAATAAAACAGGTTAGTAGTAATTTATTTTTACCACACACCTACATTTCTATTATCTGCCTTCCCTAAAAAGTTATATTTCCGCTGCAGGAACTAACTGGGGAATAAGCAGAGGATTCTCCGGATTGTCAATTCCAGTTCATTGTTGTAAATTCTTTGAAGTAGTCCAGAATAGCGTCAAAGTTTCATTCTAAAGATTTCGGTTTTCTTGCTTGCGTTGGTGAAATATTTATCACACTACACACTTCTAGATTACACCACTTTTTCTACACGATAACAAATGTAATGGTAAATAAATTCGATTTCTGTTTGAAATTCAAAAGTGAACCACCGATCTTTAGCATTATCTGTTCCCTTAGTTCGGAACCTTCAGTTCCGTAAATGAATCAGGGGAGTACTTAATTTTAAAAATACAAAAATTGACTATATTTTTCCCTATTTAGGATGTAACATAGCAGACCTAACTAATTCAGACTTGTTTTTCTCGATTTTTTCTCGCTATTTATCTACCTTGTTTCGCTTTTCTTTTTCTTTAATGCGCAACTTTTTTAAACTCATCATAAGTTCCTGAATCGCAACGCTTGTTGGATCCTTACTTACGACACCTTTTAATGTGTTTTGTATTGAATCAGAATTTTTTGTAGCTTCAACATACGCTTTTTCGGCATTTTCTAGATCAGCCTCTAAAATTACAATGTCCTTTTTTTCCTTTATAATATTAGCTAACAACGCCTTTTCTATAGCACTTCGTTCGGCTTCGGCAGCCTGCTTAGCATGGTTTTCTGAGACAAGTCGCTTTTCTTCTTCTAAGTACGCTAAGTGTGATTGATGAGCATGTCGCGCACGTTTTAAGAGATCCTCAGTTAATGGTACTTTGTGAATTTGAAATCTATACTGAAATCTATACTGCTTTAACCCGTCAACAATTATTAGTTTAGCGTTAAGTGTTCGTTCAATCATATTCGAATTTTTATCCATTAGAATTTGACCCGATTTAGAGAAACCTCTCTCAACATCTGCACTGCCATGAGTTATAGCCAAAGCATTTTGGACAACGTATTTTAAAAACGAGTATCTGCAGTTAGAAGTCGTCTTTATCGAAAAAATATGATTGCAATAATCGTCTATTCTTTCGTTTTTGTTTAACAAGAAGCGAACATCTTCATCTTGTTGAAGTAATTTCCACTCAGTTGAAACATCATCAGTATCAACATCTGTTAGTGGTAACAATGCTGCTATTTTTGTAACATATGTAACACTGACGGTCTTCTTGATGTTTTCTGGAGAAAGGTATTTAAAATATTTCATTTTCATGAACTCTTTAATTTTAAGAGTAAGATTCTTCACTGATTCGATAAAAAAGTTTTTGAATTCTAACTGTAGAACCGATTTATCCTTCTGAGTCAACTTCTTCATGGAATATCGAGCCTTTTCTCCGCAGTGAACGTCTTTCAAATCAACAAAATTATCAAACTTGCTTAGAAAAGACTTGAAATCAGTTTGATCAAACCTCATCTCTTGTAAAACCTCCGCTTTTACTATGCTTGATAATAGTAGCAAAGTAAGCTTTTTCAGTTGATAGTACAAGATGTGAATAAGAGGTTCCTCTTTTTGAAACAACAACGTAAATTCTTTTCTGAAAATCTTAGCCGAGTAAGCGATAAATTGCAAGTTACTTTTAAAAGCCGGGTTTGTTAAATAATCTTTGATGTCTAAATAATTTTTCTTATCCAGAGTCTTCGGACACTTCTTTGGTACATGTCTTAAAAAATACTCTTCTAAACCTGGTAACTGCTGTACAGTTCTTTCCGTTGCCGGGCCTAATGAGAGCCACCTTGTACTACAGTGCATTATAAAAACATGAGGTGGTAATTTTAAATCTTCTTGGATTTTACTATATTCCTCACACCGCAAGTCTCTTTTGTGAAAATAGAAATAGATTTTAAGAACAAAATCCGAAGCATCTAAGCTGAAGCAATCTGTTCCTTTCAAAAATGCATTATGTGCAATGTGTAAATTACAAGTGCCGATACCAAGCAGACGCTTTAAGTCGCCAGACCTTTTTGTTCACATTAGGTCCATCACAGCTTAAAGTTAATATTTTATCATAAGATAAATCGTTAGACTCTCTCGCTTTTTTCAAATAATGAAACAAAGTATCACCATCACCTTTTTCGATGAAATATGTTTCAAGATGTCGAGTTACAATGCATTTTTCATTACTCGACCAGAATCGTACCCGAATTTGCAATTCTTTCATACTCTTAGCGTTGGATGTTTCGTCAAATTGATATGTAAACAGAGTATCAGGGTCCTTAATATCTAAAAGCATTCAATCTTAAAAATACGGTCCTAATGCTTCAGAAATCAAATACTGCACTTTAGTATGAGATAACGAGAAGCCTTCAGGACATCCACACGGAAACATAACTTGGAGAAGATCTTTTTTATTATCGCACGATTTTGCTGAACTATTAGACTGAACAACTTCCATGCACCATAATAATTCTGCTCTGGTGGTAGCTTGCCGAGGATTAAACATGGTTACTTTATTTGGTATATTAGTAGATGGTCCTGAAAGATTATCCGTTATCTCAGGTCTCAAATAATATTTGACCCGACTCTACGGTTATAAAGCTTTCCTACTTGCTTCACACTTTTCGCATGTTGAACAAGCCTCTCGAATCCTTTATCACATGAAGAAGACTTCGCTGGATTGCACACAGTACATATGAATTTGTACTCATCTTGTGGATCGTTTTTAGCCCATTCTGAAACGAGCGTTCCGTTACAGTCTTTCCATTGAAGCCATTTATCCTGAAATTTACTTCGGCTGGTGATTGTGGTCATTTTGAATTTTCGGACTCCTAACTTTTATGATATTATTTAAACCTCAGACACCTAAAATACATTAATACTGGTTAATGTTTTTAATAAATTTAAAACATTTAAGAAAGTAATTTGACTTTATTATACGGAAAATATTGTTTATATATAATTCCTAATTGAGAAGCAATTAGAATTACTAACCTGTATTTAAGGGTGTTGAGCCCGTGCTAAAAAAATGGCGGAAATTGTGGAAAGGCCGTAATTTCCAACTGCTTTTACGCCAAAGGGATT
>JBAGKK010043425.1:0-10405 GCA_037177015.1 Euceroptres primus | reverse complement strand
TATATATATGTTATCCAACATTGGAATAAAATTATAGCCTAAAGATGATTGTTTGTTATGGATAAGTGACAAAACGTTGACCACAAAAAGTAATTGACATCAAGTTTACCATATGAAGTCCCTACTATTTTTAACATTTCATGGAATTAATTAATTTTTTCTAAATATATCTATACAACGTTCTCACATCAGGGCACAATTTAGGAAAGTTTTAAAATTTTAGACGACTTAGTTTAGAAATTATAAATAAAAATGTTTGTAAAATGTCAGGTCACGCGATGTCCCAAACTACAAATTTCAAATAGAAAATTACTAAACAATATCAAAAATATTTTCTTTAATTTGGGCTTATGAAAATCGCTTGAAGCAGTGTTGGTTAGTAACTCGCTACAAGTATCTAAGTTACTGAAAAAGATGAGTTACTTGTATCTTTTACAGCAACTTAGTTACTTTAAAAAAAGTAACTGTAACTTAACTTAGTTACTATTTTTGCAGTAACTTGTAACTTTAATTTTATAGTTACTTTTGAGTTACTTTGTATTAAATAAAATAAAAATCTCTTCTTAATAGTATCTCAGATACTATTAAGAAAAGATTTTTGTAATTTTATTTCAAATTAATATATTGTTGTTCACTTCCCAAAAAATATCACGTACTTTTTATTTTTACTGATGTCTATCTGTTTGAAAGGAACTTAAGTTACTTTCTCTAGTAACTGTAACTGTAACTGTAACTAGTTACTTTTTTTAAAAAGAAACTGTTACTTTAACTTGATACTTTTTATTGCAAAGTGACGTAACTGCATCTAGATACTTTTAATAGAGTAACTGATCCAACACTGGCTTTAAATGAGTTGAAAAAGATGATTATGGAGTGATAAGTTGAATATTTTATAGCAAAAAATGGTAAAAATCGCTGCAAAGTCTGTCCCTAAGTTTTGCGTCAGGTTTTACGATTTTGCTATTTTAAGATAAAACTCAAAGATCGTGATTAAAACTATTCAAAATACGACGTAGATTTGTTAATTTTAAGATAAAGAGGATTTTCATGTAGTTGAACATCGATTTCTCATCAGTATTTCCAAATAGCATTCAATAAATATCACTATTTTTGCAACAAATCTTTTACAAAATGTCATAATTATCGAACTATTAATTCAAAACTTTATTCAAAGAGATGATATTTTGAAGCTGTG
The DNA here is from genome assembly GCA_037177015.1 of Euceroptres primus. Lineage (NCBI taxonomy): Eukaryota > Metazoa > Arthropoda > Insecta > Hymenoptera > Figitidae > Euceroptres > Euceroptres primus. The sequence continues at coordinate 9,210 of JBAGKK010043425.1, read as the reverse complement.
AAGTCAATATCAAATGAATCGCACAATCACAGAAGCTTTCCATATTTTAATAATTTTTACCTGATCTTGAAATATTTTCAAAAGATTCTTTAAATATTTATTCTGTCAAGGTCGAATGTCATACATTGCGAACTTTGTTAGGGCAGTGACGAACAAATATATTCCTTGATCTATTTCATTTTTTCATACTCTCTTGGGTTGGACGTCTTTAAAAAAATATATTTTAGGCGGCATGGAATATTTATTTTTTTTCGGAAATTTCGTGGTCTAATATTTTTGACAATCGCCCTTAAGTGTTTCTTGTTTTGAAATTTCAATCATAGCACGTTTCCACAATTTTAAATTAATATCGTCCAAATATACAGACTTTGTGTATTTTCGTGTATTTTAAATACCGACCAAGTTTGGTTGAGATATCTCATATATTGGCCAAAGAATTCAATTTTTTTTAATCACAAATTTTTTAAACCACAAAAATATCTTCTAATCTTCTTGGACTAATTTTAAAGATCTCATTAAACTTTTGAAGAGGGTATATAATATAATTTTCTATTTATTTTCAATACCCCTAATTTTTGTTACGGAACGACTTTACAATGTCGTAAATAACATTAAAGGTGACAGCGGTGGGATGCGCCCGACTACTTGCTTTTCTTGTGTTTTTGAACTCCTGTGTTACAGATAATGAAATCTTTGGTTGAATTTTTCTTATAAAATTGATATATTTGAATGTTTCTTGAATATTTTTGATTATAAAATTAAGTTGATTTATGTTTTTAAGCAGATTTGGTAAAAACTGAAACCCCTTTAAGATTTAAAGGCCTACTTGTTGCATCTTACAATGCAACAATATGTAAAGGTTTTCAAGAGTTTTCTCGCAAGTTTACCCTCCTTTCGACAGGAAATGTATGCGATCCCACGACTTTTGCGACTATATCGTCTCGAGACGTCTCGATTTCTCTCGAGTGTCGCGGATTATGAATCGTTAGGGCGTTACGTAAAAAATGGTTAGTCGTGTCGAGGTGAAAGAGAGGCGGCACTGAATATCGGGGTCAAGTGCTTCGATGGTAGGCAGAGACCTACTTTACTTTAACTAGACTTAGACCACCGTGAAATAGTAACTTTGCCGCACACAATATTACCCGGCGGACCTTTCTAATCGTGGCCCGTATTTAGAGTGGCAAAGAATTATTATCCTCTTTACTTTAAGTGTTACGTGGCGGCGGATCGCTTATCTGCGATCTGCCTGACACCTTTATTGTTTCGATGGTTTCGTTCCAACTTTAAAGACGCTTTTCATTCCTGAACTGCATTTCTCCTTTTTTAGCATCGTGAAATTTGAACCAGATACTTCAATCATCGGAGAAATGGGATAATATATTTTACCCGATTATGTGAAATTATCTACATATTTTATACAAGTTTTATAATTTCCAAATAGTTTAATGGAAAAGAGTACATATAAATCTAGAAATAAAAATTCTTTTGTTCGTTAATCTAAAGTGTAAACTTTCAAATTTGGCATCTTCAAGATTCACAACTTCCTGCAAAACTTGGATTATTTAGAGAAAATATTTTGTCAAAATAGACTCTTTTTTCGACATAATTCTTGAGAATAGTCTTTCATTCGTAATTAATTATTTTAAAACAGAAATAACATAGAATTTTAAAATTTTAAAATTTTAAAATTACATAGAAACTTCTAACGAAACCGGAATGGATTAAGAAAGGTTTAGAGTTTAAGCTATTAATAATTCTCAAAAAATATTTCACTCGTCTCTATTTTTATAATATCTTTTTCCAGACATAATACTAAAGAAACTAGGTCTCATCACATCAGTTCTCAGAGAGAGGGCTATTAATATTGGTAGAAAATCTTCTCTAAGATCGCTTATAAAATTTAAAAATATCTTCTAATCTTCTTGGACTAATTTTAAAAATCCCATTAAACTTTTCAAGATATATAATATAATTTTCTACTTATTTTCAATACTTTTCAAGAGATATAATTATAATTTTCTATTTATTTTTAATACTTTTCAAGATATATAATATAATTTTCTATTTATTTTCAATACCCCTAATTTTTGTTATGAAACAACTTTACAATGCCGTGAATAACATTAAAGGTGACAGCGGTGGGATGTGCCCGACTGCTTGCTTTTCTTGTGTTTTTGAACTCCTTTCTTTTCTCTCCAACTGAACCAAATTTAATAAGTTAATATAAAAATTATCATAAATTTATTATAGAAAAATAAGCATAGAATGAATTCTCTGTATATTTCTGTATTCCTAGACCTAATTATTTAAGAAGAACTTGTGAATTCGAGACATCTCGGGAGGTCACATTTTTCATTTTCTTTTTTAAAAAAACATTATAAATGGTATTGAAATATACCTTCAGACGTAGGCCAAGGATTAAAAATGTCTTTATTAATTATTATATAAAGTGGATCATGAAAATGCATCCATAGATTGCAGGGGTGGGTAACCTGTGATGAAGATTGCCAAATGTTGGATTCTTGGCCCTGAACTTGAACCACGAATCGCGGAGTGGCAGAACCGTGACTCGCGACTCGAACCTCGTTCCGTTTCGTCGGTTTACGACCCGGTTCAATGTCTTCGAAAGTTTCACCAGGGCCGCTCTCGAAATTCCATTTGCCACGATATATACATCACAGGACGCCGCTATTACGACAACCGTGTTCGGATAGCGTGATGTGTGTATTACGCCTTTATACCGTCAAGAGTTCATTGCCATTTCCCATGCATAAACAAATCCACTCTCAATCACTCCTCAAAACCATATGCAAAAAGAAAGTGCTTTTTACTTAGAAAGATGCTTTATTCAGTCGTAAAACACGCTGGGGTCAATATGACCCCAGAAAGTACTTTATTCACCAATCCAGCAATAAATTCTTCAGTCGAGATAAAAAAATATTATTTATTATTCTTTGTTAGTGTAACATAAGGTATTTTATAAGGGCAAGTGGCATACTATGAAATACTTTTACCACTTAAGAAAACCTTTTTAAAAAATTGGTAGTATATTATGATATTTTTAATCAGTAGGAGGAAAACTGATGGAGAAGACTGATTATAACATACCTTTATTACTGAAATATAAAATTTTTCAAGTAGACTGACAATAAAATATCTTTTATACTTAAAATTATGTTTATAGGAAGGTTGATTCTGAAAAAACTTTTACGATTTAAATGTGCAATTTTTATGACGTAGCTGACTAAAAAAAACTGTCACTATTTAAATCAAAACTTTTCGTCAAAGGGATAATTTACTATTTCAGACAGAAATTTTAGTAATTATTTGACTACAAAGCACCTTCACTACTTTAGATTAAAGGGCTGACTATAAAATACCTTCACTACTTAATATTAAAGGGATGACTAGAAAATAATTTACTTCTTAATATTAAAGGGCTGGCTATAGAATAATTTACTACTTAATATTAAAGGGCTGGCTATAAAATAATTTACTACTTAATATTAAAGGGCTAGCTATAAAATAATTTACTATTTAATATTAAAGGGCTGGCTATAAAATAATTTACTACTTAATATTAAAGGGCTGGCTATAGAATAATTTACTACTTAATATTAAAGGGCGAACTATAAAATAATTTACTACTTAATATTAAAGGGCTGACAATAAGATATCTTTAGTACTTAATACTAAAGGGATGGCTATAAAATAATTTATTACTTTAGATTAAAGGGCTGACTATAAAATAATTTACTACTTAATATTAAAGGGATGGCTATAAAATAATTTACTACTTAATATTAAAGGGCTAGCTATAAAATAATTTACTATTTAATATTAAAGGCCTGGCTATAAAATACCTTTACTACTTAATATTAAAGGGCTGAATATAAAATAATTTACTACTTAAGATTTTGGAGTCATCTGGCTAGGCAATGCCTTCACTACTTAAAACATAAATTTTTAAGAAAAATTGTCTAGTGATTGCACATCGTATCAACACTGAGAAAAAAATACTTTTGATTCTATAGCATATGCTATTACTATCTGCCAAAAGAAGATGCTATAGATTTCAAGAAATATGCTCTGAAATTTATAGCATTGCTGTTGAATCAAAATCTACTATTTTTGAATCAAAATTTACCGATTTGAATCAACAGTGATACTGAAAATTCTATAGCATATAATTATAAATCAATAGTATCTGCTTTTGGTAGATCACAAAGGGCTGACTAAAAAGTACCTTCACTACTTAAAATGAAAATTAGGAAAGAAAGGCTGACTGAGAAATACATTTACCACTTAAAATAATTTCGTTGAAAGGACATGTAGAAAATTCTTCTATTGCTTAAAATAACTTTAGTTGCAGGCTGATCAAAATATACCTTATTTATTTAAAGGTAAATTTTACCAGAGGCTGACTATAAAACACTTTCACTACTTAGGACGATAAATTCATTGAAAGGGCTGAATATAAAAAATCTTCTCTACTTAAAATATTAATTTGTGTAAAAAGAAATGAATTTTAAGTACTTTTATTACTTCAAACAACAAGTTTTAATGATTACTGATCCAAAAAGACCTTCTTTAATTTAGAAAATTCTACTAATGAATACAAGTTTTATTATCTAGAAATAATATAAAATGCCAATTTATATTAGCTTTAAAAAATTTATGAGCTGGATAAATAAATGTTTTAACCTTATTGTTAAAAATCAGTTTGCAATAGATAAAATTGCATACGATGCATAGCGATTCTTAGCAACTTGGAAGCTGATTATAGATTATCTGAAGACAATAAATCTTCTCCTTGAAAGAAATAGAACGTTTCTCACAATTTCACAATCCACGATTAAGAATGAAAAATAAAGGAATAACAAGTGTTTGATTGTTATCACTAATTGTTAAAAGACCTCTTTCAATTTGAATTAATGTTTAAGTAAAGTTATATCATAACAAAGAACAAACAAAAGCTAATATATGCTGCGTGTAGTTCTCTAGTAAAAAGAGCCAATTTCAGTTCATTCAAATTTCTTTGTGTAGTCATTGTTGCCATTTCCTTTTTTTGTGTAATACTTTAAGTCGTTTAAATGTAAATATTTATTTGTAAAATATTTGTAAATGTATTTGTCAATTATTTGTAAAATATTTGTAAATGTATTTGTAAATTATTTGTAAAATATTTGTAAATGTATTTGTAAATTATTTGTAAAATATTTAATTGATTTAAATTAATATTTGATTGAAAATTCAGAAATATTTGGATTGAAAATTGATGTTGCAGGTGCTCTTTGCGAAAATGAGATTGAATGTATCAAATCCATTAAGGTAACAAAATAAATATACAAAAGTTGATGTAAACAAACTGCATATTGTGAATGCGGCCGTTGTGCCTAACGTGACGCATCAAATGACCGTGTGGTGAAACTGAGGAAGGAAGAGGATTATTAACGATGCATATACGCTGGACGAACATCAGCATTTGCAAATGTATTAAACTACACACAATTTTGCAATAATGCCTTTGCGTGTGAAGAAGAATGAGCCCGTTCTTGTACTCTTGCAAATGTTTATAATGCATATAAGTAACGTGATATTATTTTTGGACCTGAAGCGACAAGCGGTTTGCTCTCTTTTTCAAAGGGAAAGAAATCATACAAATTTTGTAATTTTAAGGAATTTTTTTATCTTTGTAACCTGGCAAAACAAGAATTACTCCCTCGATCAATTTTTATAAATGTTTGCAGATATTTTATGTTTTTTCTAAAAAAAGACACTTGTTTTTCACAGTCAAATTATTATCCATCAGTTTCTTTTTGAAAAATCAAAAGTATTTTTTTCAATAAACAATGTCTCTCGTGCAAGGAATGGAATTTATATTTTTTGCCAATTTCCATGGCAATCTGATGTGATTTCAATGTTTAATTCACAAACGTCGTCTCTAAAAATTTATTGAATACAAGTGATTTATTTATTTATTATTTTTAATTATTTATTTTACAAGTGATTTTGGAGAATTAAAAACTCATTAAGCAATATATTGGTTTTACTGCTGTGTGCTTCAATCAGTTAAACGGTTAAAAATGCCAAATAAACAAAACAGTTAAAGGGATCATCTCAGTGTGACGACCGAAAAAATGGCCAATTTTCATGATTTTTTATTTCAAAGAATAAGATGAATAATCGGTCCGAATTTTTTTCGTTTATTAGTAGCACTTATCTCCTATACAAAATAATTTTCATAATGTAAATTTTTATCTTTTTGAATAAACAAAATAATGTTCTAAGAGGCCTCTTTTGAAAAACGTCACTCGATGTTGGAAATTCCCAGGGTCGTAAAAATGGTCTGAAACAAAAAAGCAAAGGAAAAAAAAAATCATTTGAAATTTTGATGTAAAATTTCACCAAACTTTACGGGAGGTTTTTGTTTATAATAAATGAAATTTTTTAAATTAAAAAAAGCTTCCATAACACCATAGAGAATGACTTTAAGAATGACGTGTAAAAAGAGAATGATAGCTTGAAAACTGGTTGTAGGAGCTTCCACCGCTTTGAAAAAAGGTGTTTCGAGAAAAACGAGTTTAAAGTTTCGAATACGATATTTTTAAAATTATGAAATAATTTTGAAATATTCGGCTTCTTCGAATTGCTCATTTTCAGCAGAAATTTCATCTCTACGAGCTGTTCTGGCTTCTTTTGAGTCAAGGGAGCTGCGATGCGTGGTTCGACCGCGAAAGCCAGGTGCAGCCCTTGGACGACCAAAATAATTCGAATTTCGCAACCAAACTTTTACATAATATTTTCAAAGACCCATATTTTGAGAATATACAAAAAATCGATTTTTAAACATTTTTACACTGAGATGTTCCCTTAAAACAATCAATGAAAAATTCAGTTAATTCAGTTAAGGGCGTGTGATACATTATGATGTCACGAATTACCGACGGTGTATAAAAAATATTCGGCAATCCTGTTTTTAAATGAACAAAAGTATCAAGTTGGAACTTAAGAGAATGATAGAAAATATGATAGAACACATCTGTCGTGTGTCATTTTTTGAAAATTTTGAAAAAGAATTATGTTGACAAAAATTTTTTCAACACGCCGTGCGCAAGCCTCAATATTTCACACGCTTACGAAAAACAGCATACGCAATATTTAGGATTGCGCACGTTGTGTTGAAAAATAAAGTACGTAAGTACGTGCAGTTGAGTGATTTTCGTCTCGTATGATGTTTACACACGAGCGAAGCGAGTGGGAAATTCATACGAGACGAAAATCAAATAATTTATAGATATCTCATTTTCAATTATATGAATGTACTCACAAATGTCGACGAAAAAATTCTGCGTACTTTAGTACTATTATCTATTATTTAAAAATTGTCGCTCGTGTAACGTTCGCTAGTGTAACAAAATCAGAAAATTAAACGCGTGAAGTTTGCTGTTTGTGAAGAATATTTAAAATGTGTTAATCAACTTATCAATGATTTGATGTTTATAACTTGTCATTCTGTCATTTAGAATATAAAAATGTAATTAAAGAAATGCATAATGGATAATCTAGCTAAGGATTTAAAACAAGAAAAATATAAGAAAAGGTTATCGCAAACGAGGAAAAAAAAGTGCCAAAAGAAAGCTAGAAAATGCTGATTTTCGTCAGATGGACGTAGAAATATAACCCGAAATGTACACATTAATGTTAACATATTAAATATAGCTACAACTATAATTGAATTAATACTTCTTAGTTTCAGATATACATATTAAATATAGCTATAAATATAATTGAAATAATACTTATTTTCAGATATACATATTAAATATAGCTACAAATATAATTGAAATAATACTTCTTATTTTCAGATACACATATTAAATATAGCTACAAATATAATTGAAATAATACTTCTTATTTTCAGATATACATATTAAATATAGCTACAAATATAATTGAATTAATAGTTCTTAGTTTCAGATATACATATTAAATATAGCTATAAATATAATTGAAATAATACTTATTTTCAGATATACATATTAAATATAGCTACAAATATAATTGAAATAATACTTCTTATTTTCAGATACACATATTAAATATAGCTACAAATATAATTGAAATAATACTTCTTATTTTCAGATATACATATTAAATATAGCTACAAATATAATTGAAATAATACTTCTTATTTTCAGATATACATATTAAATATAGCTACAAATATAATTGAAATAATACTTCTTATTTCCAGATATAAACATTTTCAGATATACTAATTTAACAGTTTCATTTAAAAATGGCGTATTAGGTTATTCAGAAATTTAAAAAAATCTCTCTTTCTACTGTTTTACTTGTTTCAAAAATGAGATAAATAACCTTAAATATACACATTTTTAAAAACACATGAATAGCCGGTGCATTCAAGTAAACAGATGTACACAAGTAATAATATACTTCTGATCGACTAAAGAAGTAATATACAAAAATTCATACGTGTGGCTTATAATTTATTCTTTAAAATTTTTTACATTGAAATCTTAAGGTTCTGGACAATTACCCGTATATTTTTTTAACATTATATAAAATACGCATACAAACAAAATGTACGTCAGCGTGGTATCCTAGGTTACTAATTAATCGTTTGACCGATTATTTGTTTTAACCATTTTAGCTGAATTAACTGAATTAACCCTAGACAGTCACACTGGGTCAGTATGATCCTGAATTTTTTTCTTCTGTCTCATCCTACATGTCTAGCTAAGAGAATTAAAGAAATAATAATTTAAAATGGTTTTCGTGAAAAAAATTTTTTTGAAAAATTTGACTTTTTCAAGGATTTAAAAAAAATATAATGCTACTTTAATTGTTATTTTATCTTAATGATAATACAGACTACAATATTTAAACTTCATCCCAGGATTATTTTGAATTCAATAAAACTGTTAGTTTTTAAACTGCAGCTCATGAACATGACTCGGGTCATAGTGACCCAGTGTGACGGTCTCGTTCGAAAAAAGAGGTGTGACTGTCTAGGGTTAACTGAATTTTTCATTGATTGTTTTAACTTTTTATTCGTTTGGCATTTGTAAACTGTTTAAGTGGTTGAAGTGTGCAGCACTAATTAGTTTAGGGGAAACCACCCAACAGTAGATAATGATTAACAGTAGATAATCCTTATTAACTAGAAAACTAGCCAAGAATCTT
>JBAGKK010043414.1:0-10405 GCA_037177015.1 Euceroptres primus | reverse complement strand
TTGATGAAGAGATTAAAAAACTGAGTAACTAAATAAAACTTATTATTGTAGAAATGTTAGTACGATAAATGTAAAATGTATATATCGTTTAACAATAACACTCTGTAATCTCATTTCATTTGCAAAATGTAAATGCTTATTACTGAATCCATTTCAAATCAGGCAGGCAGTGTAACTTCAAGTTACAGAATCGGGCGTCTATGAAATATGCTGTTTTTCAAAGGAAATAAGAAAACACGTATTTTACCGTAAACACGCTTAAAATACTTAAAATACTAAAAAATAAAATCTTACGATTTTTATATTAAATTTTTATATGATGTAATAGGTATATATATATATATATATATATTTATATGTACAATAAATAAATAAATAAATAATAAGAAAAGTCGATAAGGGAAAGACTTTCATACTTTTTGTTTGCGAAGAAGAGGATTATTCCTCAATTCTCAAGCGTGAGTAGTACGGGTACTGACGTTAATTAGGCATCCATAATTAATAAAAAAATTTCATTATTTCATTTGAATACGAAAGATCTAATACTTATCATTTGATAAAAATATTCTAAAAATTTCCCTTCGAAGGTGTCGCGAAATTAGTTTTATTAAAAAATTTGTGGGATTTTCTAACCTTTCTTATTTTTATTTTTTAAGTGTATTTTTATCTGCTTTATGTTTAGGGAAAAATCATATCCTGAAAAACAATAAAAGAATTATCCTGAAATATATTCCCTAGAGTCAAACGTAGTACAAAAATGTCGTAAAATTTAAAAACTGACCAACTATTTACAAGAATTTTTTAAATAAAAATCAATTTGTATCATATTCCAATAAAATTTAGGACTATTTATAAAAGTATTAATATTTTTCATTTTTAAAATTAATGTATACAGAGTACAGTTTTTATTTGAAATTTCACGACCAGGGTGACCGTTTTCACCGACGAAATGAATTCCCGGTCGTCGAAAATTTTTTCTTGATCATTAAATAGTAGTTTCCAATGGATAACAGTTAACGTTATGTATTTTAAAAGTTTAAAAATATTTTTTATTTAATATTCTGAACATACAAACATGAGTTTCTTTTTAATTTAACATTAAAATAGTTTATATTATTGAAGAAGTATAAATGGAGATTTTTCAACTAAGTCCTCGTGATTAAAGCTTTTAGAACGAACATTTTTATATGTTTTTAAAAGTAACATTAGGCTATTTTATATAATGAAATGTCACTATGAGTTGAACGAGAGCACAAGTTTTAAATCTATGTAATATAAATATTTTAAGTTCAACTAATCCCTAGTGACTAAAGTTTGGTATTAAAATATCTACAAAATATTTTGTTTTTCAAAGGAAATAAGAAGACATGTATTTTTCCGTTTTAAGAAAAAATACAATTTCACGAAGTTATGAGTATGTATGTGAATTTTAAGTTTCTTTTTTTTAACAAACACAACATTTTTCTTTAAACTTTTATAACTTTAGTTCCAATTAAGATATTTGCTTTCTTTCCTGATTATCGTGGGGCTTATTGACCTCTTTCAAAATCCACACGAAAATTTAAAAAAATATTGAAAAGTCGCAAAATGGCGACGGTTTTTCTGTAAAAAAATTAGAAGACGATTTTCTCAAAAACCCCACCTTGTTTTTTGCCCAAATTTTTAAAATAAATTTGTACTCACACGATGAAAAGAATAGATAAGTTTCATGCGGGCTAGCTTATTTTTGTAAACAGGAACATTTTTTAAAATAAAATCGAATTTTTGAGTTCTTCTTACAACTGATAGCACATACGAAAAAATATCATCAAAAAAGTTTGATGTTTTAGAAAAGTTCTACGCAAAAGATCTCTTAATATTTAATGACATCTTGCACCATTTGTGAGAAAAATTCGATAATGTGATTTTGTAAAAGCAGAAATTATCCTGGACTTAAAAATGGTTTGGCCAACATAAAACTCGCTGGATAGTTTACTTATAAAAACATAAATTTTTAAAAAATGTTTGAAAAAAATTAAAAATATGGGGTTTTCAATATAATCGATCTTTTTTTTAAATTGAATTTTGCAAATATAAAATTGCGATTTCAACGAAAAACCCATCTTTTTAATTTTATCAAATATTTTTCAAAAATTTATGTTTACAGAAGGAAATTAATTGTCCAGGACAATTAATTTTTTTACAAAATCATATTTTCGAATCTTTCTCACAAACGATGCAAGATATCATAAAAAATTAAGAGGTCTTTTGCGTAGAACTTTTTTAAAGCATAAAACTTTTTTGTTGATATTTTTTCGTACATGCCGTCAGTTGTAAGAAAAATGCGAAAATTCGATTTCGTTAAAAAAAATTCTCCTGTTTGCAAAAGTAGTTTAACCCGCATGAAACTTATCTATTTTTTTTTATCGTATGAGTACCAATTTAGCAAAAAAATTTGGACGAGAAACAAAGTGGGGTTTTTGAGAAAATCATCTTTTAATTTTTTCAGAAAAAATGTCGACATTTTGAGAATTTTCAATATTTTTTAAAATTTTCTGGCGGATTTTGAAAGAGGTCAATACACCTCATCATGACCAGGAAAGAAACTCAAATATCTGAATTGAGTCTAAAATGATAAAAGTTTAAAGAAAAATGTTGTGTTAAAAAAAATAATCTTAAAATTCAAATACTCATATAACTTCGTGAAAATGTATTTTTTCTCAAAACGGTAAAATACGTGTCTTCTTATTTCCTTTGAAAAACAACATATTTTATAGACGACCGATTCTGTAACTTGAAATTACACTGCCTGCCTGATTTGAAATGGGTTCAGTAATAAGCATTTACATTTTGCAGACGAAATGAGATCAAATTAATAATTTTTCGGCTTTTTCTCATTAAATCTTTCAAGACTTCATTACATGTATTTGAAGTCTTTCTTTTAGGTGTCAATTTTTGTAAAGAAAAATCAACTCTTAATAGCCAGCCGCCAGTGAAACCAAATCGTAAAGTCGGGCGAGCTCGAGCTTGTGCTCGTACATTTTCGGCTTTACACGAGACTGGTCTACGCAACGCGTAACAGAGCCGACTCACCGACACACCACGTTTAAATGGGTTGCTCCCAGATGGGAAAGTGGTGGGGGCCGAAAAATCCCACGGTCTGGAGACATTGCCTGTTTGTGCTGATCTTGTGATGGAATTATTAGAAATCAGAGCTCTCAACTTACTCAAACTACAGATTCCTATATATAAACGATATGTTGATGATATTTTCATGATCGTTCCGTCAGACAAAATGGATTCAATTTTACACACATTCAACAATATTCATAATAAAATAAAATTTACACATGAAATAAAAGAAAATGGAAAAATAAGCTTTTTAGATCTAGAATTCATTAGAAATTTTAATAATCAGATTAAAGTAAATTGATGTAGAAAAAAATCTTGGTCAGGTCGTTATTTAAATTACAATTCACATCACAAGTTCAAACAAAAGGTAGCACTAATAAAAGGTTTGTTAGATAGGGGAGTTACCTTAGCTGATGAAAAATTTAGAGCAGAGAATATAAAAATAATCAAAAAAAATTTATTAACAAATGACTGTCTAATAAAATTGATAAATGCAGTCATCTGTGACAGAATAAACGAAATTTATAACTCTTCAAATAAGAAAATCAATAAAATCACTGATTCCACTGAAAATCCAAAAGAAAAAATACATAGTTTTTCCATATATTCAAGGCTTTTCAGAAATGTTAAAACAAAAATTCAAATCAATAGACATTAATTTAATCTTCAAAAACATTCAAAACTTGTCAAAATGGTTTCCCAAAAGCAAAGATAAAGAACCGATCTCAAACCAATCAAACGGAGTTTACCAGATAAATTGTAAAGATTGTAACAAAGTATACATAGGTGAAATCAAGCGTTATCTAAAAACTCGCGATTATAAACACAAGCATAGTATCTGTACAAACAAAAATACAACAGGCTTGACTAAAAATGTACATAAAAACAGCCACTCAATGGATTTTGAAAACATAAAAATCATTGGTAGAGAAAGAATGAAAATGCAAAAAAAAGTTTAGAAGCGATACACATCAGAAAAAACAAAAGCAACATGAACATAAAGGAGGATACTGTAGTATTACCACCAATTTACAATAACATTAATTTTTAACAATTATAACTTTTCTTGTTCATTTAAATTCTGGCAGGCTTCACTGTGCCATCTCGAGAAATTTTTGTATATATATTAATTTTTCTTCAACAATGAAGCAAGACATGCACAAAATGTCATTTTAAACAAAAATTTTTTAACATTTTACTTTATTCAGTGTTGTTTATGTATTATTTATTTATTTATTAAACATAACAGTGCAATTGACGCATAAACTGGGAAATATAACCTACAAATAATTCAGCTTAAATCAACAATGTCAGAAAACTTGGTTCATAACCTTAAAAAATTTTCATTATAACATAACGATTTTTTATTATAACAAATATATTAATTACAGATTCAGTCACGCAAGACAGATGCGATTAACCAAAACTCCTGTGATTAAGTTCATGAAAATTTTGGTTAAAAAAACAAAAAAAAATTACATGGAATGAAATGTGTCAATCGAATTTAATGTAGAATTTCTATATAGTTAAGGTAAAAAACTTTTAGTATAACAATTTAACCTTATAAAAGTCTACATTTAAATTAATTTAACATACTAATTTTGTTTTATAAAAGTGGAAAATATATTTCAATATTTATCAAGTAACAAAACGTAACTATAAAATTTCAGCTCTGAAGAAGTGCACACACCTTAGTGCAGCCCTATCCTACTACTGGAAAAGTAGTTGTCGCTTACAAGTTCCACTTCGCGGATGAACTAATCCGTCGGGTGGCGCGTCAATCATCCTGTTCCAGAAAAGCATTGGTCTTATGGGAAAATCAATAATTAATATTAAATAAAAACATACCCGATCATTTCAGTTTACAAAATTAAGACCAGCAATTCTTTGATGAGTAATTGATATTCAAAAAATATAAAATTCATTGAAATCTAAAGGGATTATTGAAAAAACATTATTCTAAAGGTGTTACATATCGCTGTATTCTCAAAATTTCACATATTGCAAGCAACATTTAAAAGCGTTAAACAATTTATATTCATATTTTGATTTATTCTAATAGAACTTTAATATAAAATTATTAAAATTATAACTTTACATTTGTTTGTTATCAAAAATAGGTATTTAACATGTAGAAATAAATATGTGTTTTTTAATGAAATGTTTAATAAGTACTATATATGTATATATATTATAATAATGAAATTATAATAGTATCTTAATATTTTTTTTAGCATTATAAATTAGGAATTAAAAAATTTAGAATTTTTTATTAATTCAATTTTTAAAAACGAGAAAATTTTTTTGGCTAAATATAACAAGTCAATTAAAATTTTTGTGTTAAAGTAAGTACTATAAATACTTAATAAGTACTACATATATATTAAGAATAACATTTATTACTAACAAATATAAATTAATTTTATAATAAATTGTTGGTCGGAATCCTATTGACAAAATAAAAATCCTAAGAGAAAACGAAATATTATAATAAAAAATGTAACAAAATAAAATTATAATATAACAATATTATAGAAAGTTGAATAATGAAATTAGCAAATTATAATAATAATATTATAATACATATATATATATAATAATAATAATAATAATAATAATGAAATTATAATAGTATGTTGATATTTTTTTTAGTATTATAAATTAGGAATTAAAAAATTTTGAATTTTATTAATTCAATTTTTAAAAACGAGAAAATTTTTTTTGGCTAAATATAACAAGCTAATTAAAATTTTTGTGTTGAAATATTTCTATAATTCAAACACATGTTTATTGCATCATATATTGTTATCAAAGAATAAAATAAACTTTTTTTTTTTAAAATATACGTGGAAAAAGAGAGGAAAAAATTGAATAAATTAAACGAATATTTTTTTGAAAAATCGCACCTTTTAATTCTTCCAAATATTTTTGAAAAGTTTCTGCTAATATAAGAAAGGCATCCTATAAGCTTTATGCGGGCTAAACCATTTTTGAGTCCGAGAGAATTCATTTTTTCCCTAAAAATTGACGTGCAAAGTTTTATCTCAAAATTTTTTCGTAGCTATCGTTTGCGAGAAAAATTAGATAATCCGATTTTATGAAAAAGAAAAATTCTTCTGGCGACAAAAGTTATTTAGCCCGCATGAAACGCACAAGATATCTTCCTCATGAAAGTAAAAATTCAAAAAAAAAAAAATTAGCAAAAAATATAAGTGTAGGTTTTTTTAAAAAAAAAACGACCTTTCATATTTTTAGAAAAATCGCCGCCATTTTAATAATTTTAAACCTTTTTTATATTTTTCAGTGGATTTCAAAATAAGACAATAAACGGTATCAAAAACAAAAAGACAACGATAAATATCTGAAGTAGTTCAAAATTGATAGAGGATAAAAAAAATTTTGGAGTTTTTGAAAAACAATTAAAGCACAAAATTCAAATGGAACTTCGTAGGAAATTTTTTTTGCAAATTGGAAACACATATCGCCTAATTTCCTCTAAAAAACAACGTATTTTTACCAACATACATTTTTGGAAGCAATTAAACATTTGTTTTTATAATTTAATAAATAATTCTTGTTGAAAATTGCTTATAATAATAAACGCTCTTACATTACTTTTGTATAAAGAAAAAACACTGACATTTCCTGTTCTGTTAACTTATATGTGTAAAATTTTTTTTTAAATTCTTAATTTGACTTCTATTTGAATTATTCTTTCATAATATGTGAAGTAGGCATAAAACTTCTAAAACATATATACATATGGACGTCATAACCTTGCCATCGGGATCCTTCACTTCGCGTGTCCTGACAATTTGTGCGGGTAAAAATCGTAGCTCCCAAACAACTTGACCACTTTGTAAAGTATAATCCTGCCAAAGAATTGCTTTTTCCCATTCGAGAAGACGTTCTGAATCTAAAGGAATTGAAATAAGAGTCCGCTTTTCTTTGCAGGATTTGAATCCCGAATTACAAAAGAGACACGAATTACATGACCTGCCCTTGTAACGACCCATATTTAACGGATCAAAAGGTTCACGAAAACACACTACATTTCGTTATTATCACGAAAAGCCATAATAATAAATTAAAAACCGCTATTTTATTATTTTAAGAGTTTTGACATATAAGACTCAATGTTTTTATGGAACTGGACGAATGAGGCGCTATCTGGTGGCTAACGGATGAGTTCATTCATAATGTGGAACTTGTAAGCGACAACAGCTGCTGTACAAAATGTATACAAAAGGTCGGGGAGTCGGATAGGGCTGCCTTAGTGCATGAAACTTTGGCAATTGATCTAATATCTAATAAAGTAATTTGGACCGAATACGTCTACGCAACTTATTAAATTGAACAAATAATTTTTTGTTTATTGATAAAAAAACGACTAAACTATTCGTTTTTAATCAATTGAGCCTCAGAAATGTTAAAATATGGCCATAGTTGCATTCCACGATGCCCTTTAGTATCAGTATAGAGAAAGGGTCCAAGTTACAAGGTCATAACTCGTAAACTATTAGGGCTAGGACATTCTTTTTTTTAATTTACGCAGATTTTAACCCACTGTAATTTATCTTCGTAGAACTTTCTCCTGTGGTATCTAGGAAACGAGCTATTTCCAAGAAACATTTTTGCGATTTTCGGATAAAAAATGAAAAAAAAACCGGAATTTTTGGAAGGCCGTAAATCGGAAACTAATGAGGTTAGAGCATTTTTTTAAAATTACGTGTAATTTCATGTACTTTCATTCATCCTCTGGCACTTTTAATGTCAATTCATTCAGAAACGAGCTACTTTGAAAAAATTGAATTCATGTCATTTACCACTAAAAATAGGCCGAAAAGGGTCAACTTTGAGAGATGATAACTCGCGATCTATTATAGTTAAGATATTCTTTTTTGTGTTAAATTATAGATAATAACATCTAGTTTAATTCATCTGTGAATCACTTTGACGTGTGACACTCCTGATCCGAGCTACACGGAAGCAAAAAAAAGTTGTGATTTTTAGCAAAAAATCGAAAAAATTGGATTTTTTTGAAAGACTAGAACTTTTTAACTATTGGTCCTAGAAAACTTCTTTTTTAAAATTTTTTCTCAGAATTTCATCTTATTTCTTTTTTGTATAATGCATTTTTCCTCTACGATGCACAGCAAAGCAATAAACCACAAGTATATGATTTTTTGCTACTTTTTCAAAAACTTTTCCTGGTTACCGGGCAAAAACCTTGTCGCAAAACCTAAAGCGATATTATGCACCCCAAAATGAAGCGATTTATTAAAAAAATTTGGTTTTTTTACTTTACCAACCAAAAGTACCAGATGACTGGACTATCTTCTCAGTGTCTTTTTCTATAAATACTTTGGTTTTCTGTTATAAAATTAAAAATGAAAATTTGTGTGCGCCAGGGATGCGGCAACTCAACATGCAAACTTTCGCCGGTTGAAAAGCGACCACCAGCCAGCTTCTGTTTAGATGTAGCTGGTAAGAAAGGTTCATGCATTGCTTGATTTTTTACGAAGCGTTTAAAATTATCCAAAGAATTTTTTAAATATCAATTTTTAAATTTTATTATTTAGATATTAATATTTAATCATTATACTTGCTTCGAACTTGAAACTCTCTGACTTTGCAGTCATTACTATATTGAAAAAAAGATAATGCATAAAACTTTCTTACAAGCTGCAGCTAAAAAGAAACTGACTGGTGGTGGTTAATCATCCGGTTAAAGTTTGCACATTAGGTTTTCATATCCCTGGCGCACACAAATTTTCATTTTCAATATTTTAACAGGAAACCAAAGTATTTCTAAAAAATTGTCATCTATTTAGTCATAATTCGTTTTAATTTTGAAAAAGCATTCTTTTCTTACGCAGAGAAGTATTTCCTAAGGAATTGAAGGGGCATCAGAAGATCCAATCGAGAAAAACTTTTTAATTTATTCGATTTAATCTAAATTAGAAGCTAGGTATGATCTACTTTGCGGTCGCTGTGATATTTTAGCGGCGTCTGAAAATCCTTATTACTGAAAGTCAGTTTTTGTGTACATACGCGTCAGTAGACATAAAACTATTGTTGTTATTTATTACCAATTACATTAAACGGAAAGATAAGCTGAGACGAACTTAATTGCTGGAGACACTTTTAATTACGTCAGCTGCTCTTCCTTAAGCTTTTTCGACTGGATTTAATAAAGCTTTAAATTGGTCGAGTACCTTCCTGTCATTTTATGTAAGAAGGCAGTAATTTAAAAAATTCGAAAAATGAGTTTTTTATATCGTTATAGTAATCAAAAAGAATTTATTTATCCGAATAATTTTAATTTAATCATTGATATAATAAAAGTCAACTTTTTCACAATTATTCAAAAAAGGCAGTGTCAACAGAAAATGAGAAAAATCTGCATGAACTGTAAAAAAGGCGTCTGAATAGGCACAACATTTTACTAGAGAAGGCAGTAATTAAAGTGCGTTGCCTTCTTCCGTAAAATGATGCTGAGGTTTAAGACAGAGATTCATAATTTTAGCAGTATCTGCTTTTTCACATATTAATTAACGATATTTTAAAACTTATTTTTGAACACATGATTAAGGATGATTCAAGTATTATGTCACACTTTTTGCGATAATGTGACATAATACTTGATCGTTCCTTAATTATCTGAGTTCGCTCCTTTTGTAATTATTGTCTTCTTTTATAAAAGGATCGTTATTCTCAATACTCATCTAATAAAACTTCCTTCATAAATTTTTTCCCACTGACAAAATCTAGAATGAAAGATCCTAGGTAAAAAGTTTCGATTTTTAGTTACATTGAAAATTTCATATTTTGTCGTTGAGCTAATTTTAAACTCAACGGACTCTCTAAAAAGAGCCAAAGTGAAAAATGCCTAAGTCTGTACGTCTGCATAAGTTTCAATAAAATGGATAGTGGATAATCCTGTTCATTTTCGTTTCGTTTACACGAGATTGGGTTGACTTCTAATATTTTATATACTCATAACGAACATTTAATAACAGAGCTTTAACTTACACTTAATGTCAAAATCGTCGTCCCTTTTTCATTCGGACGCCTGTATAGAAATGAATTTTTATATTATCTTTATTCAATATATGGGTGATTGCCAAAAAGTTGACCATTTTAAGTCCCTATCATTTTTCACATATCCTGCAATTAATTTTTTTTTAAATATATCTAACAAGGGGACCTTACGTCGTTGTATTTTTTGTTTTTATCGATACTCTCCTGAATGATAGATACCTATTAGAGGTTTTCTGAGAAAAATCAAGAA
>JBAGKK010043403.1:0-10406 GCA_037177015.1 Euceroptres primus | reverse complement strand
GGCTTGATAACGTCGGATAAATGTGTAACTTATATACAAATGGGTCTGGTATGACGGTTTCATATAATGGGCCTAACGAAGTTGGCGAAACATAGAAGCTACCGATATACGCCGGGTATAACCATTAAATTTTTCTTCTTCATAAAATTTGAGCGTGAGAAACATAATCTTAATTCTACTTGGAATTTTAATGAGTTTCAAAACTAGACCTTCGAAAATCGATTTATTCGTTTATTTTTCAGTTTTGTGAAAAAAAATTTTTTTATGTCCATTTTTAGGTATGAAATGCTAACAAAAAAAGGAAAATTAAAAAAAATATAACTTTTGTTCAAGTCAGAACTTTTTTTAATTAAGTGAATTTTTTTTCCTTAAACCTAAAAAAAATTTCTTAGACTTTACAGGTGTTAAAAAAAGGCAAAAAAGCTAAAATCACTTAAGAAATGTAACGTCTCAGAAAAAAAATTCGAGATCTAAGGAAATTATGGCTTGCTTGTCCATTGCAACCAGTCATATGTCATACATAAAACTAAAAAAAAATGTTTAATAAAAATTAACTGAATCTTAAAAAATATAATTTTTGCTCATTTGAAAAATAATTTTACTTAAACAAAAGTTAAATTTTGTTACTTTTGATTTTTTATTAGTATTTAATATCAAAAACTGCGCAAAAAAAAATTACCATAATTTTCACACTTATAGGGAAATTGTTTTAAATTCTCGAAATTCAAAGTTTTTGACCTTATTGCGATACCGTAGGACCATTTTTGATTTTAAAAAGTTACCAGATCATTTGGTGAGCTACGCGCGCAAATTATTTCGTCTCCGCATGGTCTTTTGATTTTGACATTTAATAATCATAAAAATAAATCCTTACAATTAAAAAATTATAAAATAAAATAACAATCTTTAAAACTTGAATATGAATGAACTATGAAGTCATAGCATTACTAAAAACCGATATTAAACAATTTCGAAATAATTAAACATTTTGAATCTTGAAAACTTTGAAAATTCAAGACTCGATCATGTTCCTTAATTGGTAATTCCAAAATTTAAATTCAAGAATTTGAACTTGAACATGGCTTTTAAATACTGTCTTCGTAAAATCGTAACTTTTAAAGTCTAACTAATGTATTTTTAATTTAGGAAGATCTCTAATTTAGATTCTTTTCAAATTCAACTTCTCTTAATTGTCTGAATTATTTTCAAAATAGAAATTTTCTTAAGTTATATTATTTATACTGCCGTCCAAAGTAAAAAGATACGTAAATGACTTTGTGATTTAGGGTTATTCTCTTAAACCTAGCAATGGATAAGTCAATCTAAGCGACAATGTCACTTATGTATCTTTTTACTTTGGACGACAGTATATATATTTTTCAAGTTCCAACTTTCAATGAATTTTATATTCAAAATATGAAACATGATATATAATCACGTGCTTTTCATTTAAAATCATTTAATTTCTCAATTTTTGACAGTTAGAAAGACATCTATGCGGCTTTTTGACATTTAAAAAGAATCACATCTATGCGACTTGAACTTGGTCTAAGTTCAAATTTAAAAAACCAATCAACATTGCGAAAAAGCGACAACAATGAAATATCGAAATTGCGAGTTTTTTTGGCCATGAATTCTTTAGAGAAGGATCAAGAATTTTTATTTTTACTTTTTTTAAAACAGTAAATCAAACTCTTTATAAAAAATGAATGCTCACAAAATAATATTGCAAAAATGGTGGCCTCTTCAATATATTGCGCATTAGAGTAAATTCCCCTTATCGGATCATAACCATGATTCATACCTAGTGTGCCCTTTTCATTAACTTTTGCGGATTCTCCTCTTGTGACACAGACTATAGAACAAATTTTTTCCGTGCATATCTTAAAAACTAAGTAATTGGCCTAACTAACCATTTCTTTCAATGTGAGTCAATAAAATAATGATTTCAGATCGAAATGAAGATTTGTTAACATATTTAACGTTTTAGTTAGAACCCTGTCATATGTGGTTTTATAATCGATGATTTGTGCACATTCGAGCCTGGGAACTAACTTTTGAGAGGAATGAAGAAATCGGAATTTGTCTTCACTTCCTTTCCTGTCATTTTTCTCTTTTTTGTTCACTGTTTCGAGGTAAGATTCTTTGATGTTTTCGCGACGATCGAATCCTCACGGGTGTCTGGATGAATCAGCAAGGTTGAATCATGCGAGTCCTTCGTCTAACTCTCAGACTTTCTCCAATCCTTTATCGTTTATCTAATCCTTGCAGATAAAACGTGGGGAGGAACTTTTATAAAATAAAAATTCACTTACTTTATAATGAATTACACATTACATAAATGTACAAATGTATAGATTCTCATTTTCTTTGAAGATACAATACTGGCCAAAAAACTGAACCAAACTTCAAAATTTAATCAGATCTTTCTGTATGATATTGTTTCAGATTAACAAAACTAAAAAATTTTAATTGACTAAAATCCTGAGAACTAATTGGGATTTAGGACAACGATCGTTCCGCTTTTCGGTCACGATGGTCACGGAGCGTCCACCTGTGCATGATTGTGAGCGCATGTATGTATGTATTATCTGCCCGCATGATGCATTCACAAAGCTTGAAGCTTTTTCTGTAACGGACAAACTTACCCCCATATGAGTTCTGTGATACAGTCGACAGGCACTTTTCGAGCCCTCGTTTTAACGACCGTGAAGGTGCAAGGTGTACTTCATACAATGTACGATATATACAATTATGCACCGTTTTATGTATGCATGTATGCATGTTTGGATAATTCAATCTAGCAATTCAGTATAATGAAGCTTAATGAAAAGCACGTGAAAAGAAACGTTTGAATGGTTGGATTTAAATGCAACACGCTTGAATTGAACTGAAAAATAGGTTTGTCCAATCAGAGGTGCATTATGTTATTTGTAATTTAAAGAATGACCATCAATTCATCTTGTGTGTACTGAAACAAAAAAAAACAGATGCAAAGTACGATATACGATGATTTTCAAGTGGAATTTCAGGATTTAAAATTTGTAAGTCTTTCTTCATCAGACATACAGCAGAAAGTTGGGTTTCTTTTGTACTCGGTCTTTTTTTCTTATAAGAATTGATCGATTGAAGTGGAATTAATTTAGAACCTCTCGCAATTGTTTCTTTCGCATTTTGTTTTCATACAGCTCTTAAATAAAAAAGTATACTTTTTACTGTATACCGCCAAACGGGGAAACTTCGGACATGTGGGGTAAATTCGGACAGCCCTAAATTGATACTTTAAATTACTCAAAACGGTTCCAACTAGAATATGGAAGATACAATACAATACAATACAATACAACAGAATATGGAACCTTAACTGGTTCTAGAACCTAATTAAAACCACTTTGAATTTTTAAGCGATGAATCTAGGACTGTCCGAAATTGACCCAAATGTCCGAAGTTCTCCCGTTTGACGGTACTTATTGTGCAAGAAACATTTTGTCGTCAAGTGAAAAAAATATAAGTTTTGTAAATATTTTGATTGACTTATAATGTTTGAATAACCAAATATTTTGCTATCTAAACAATATTTAAAAAAAGACATCATATGATGTCTTTATAAGACATCTTTATGTTTCTACATATGATTATATTTCCTATTATTCTAGGAAGGTTTAGAGAGAAGATTCTAAACCTTCAGAGAAGGTTTAGAATCTTCTTTTAAATAAAAAATTATTTGCGTAATGCTTTCTTTAAAAGTAAATAAATATAAAGTAGGGACTAGGTTCAAGTCTTGAATCAGTGAAAAATAAATATAGGACGTGAAGGAGACTTATAAATTCTTACCTACAAACCCACTGAACCCAGCAATTCATTTCATTCAAGGCTTTTATCCCCTTATGGTGGTACCATTATTTACATTGCGAAAAGGGTATTAAATTATTTAATCAATCTATATCAGCTATTTTTCATCAATGAAAAATTGAACAAAAGATATTAATAGAAAAATTTTAAATAAACTACACTTTTAGAAAATTCTGGAAATTCCAAACACTTTTCATTTACTGTTACGGTGATTGAATAAAATTTCAACTAAAGTAAATGGAGTTTTTTCTAGCAGTGTAAGAGAAAGTTTATTTGAAAATTAAACAAATTTTCATTTATTTATTAACAAAAGTGAAGTCTTAATTTCTAACAAATTTTTTAAAGATTCCTATTAGTATTATTATGGAAACTAAATTTAATCCCAAGTGGAGATATTATACATAATCTAAAAAATTTGACATAAACAAATGACGACATTATGAAACAAGTGAAAAACTATTCATTATGCTTAGACTATGTTTAATATTTCCGTCTGGAATGTAATATAACATTTAATTTTACCATTTAGCAATTTAGTAAAATAATGAAAAATGTAATCGGATGTATGATGATTTATTATTTATAGTATAATTATTTGCAGATCTGAAATTAATGACTTGTGACATCAGATTTTTAAAATAATAACCCCTCTTTGATTTCGCAGTTGATAACCATGACGAAATTAACATGTATCTCGAACATCCGCCGAAATTATGTACACATGCACGATTTTTGTTGGCACGAATTGCTCAGGGTATAATAAAGAGGAAGCCATCGAGACCATCCTTTTTTACATACATATTATTATTCTTTGCATCAAATTTAAATAATAAAATTGTTCATACATTTATATATTTTACTATAAAATATAACAATATAACAATATACATTTATATATTTTACTGTGAAATATAACAATATACATTTATATATTTTACTGTGAAATATAACAATATAACAATATACATTTATATATTTTACTGTGAAATATAACAATATAACAATATACATTTATATATTTTACTGTCAAATATAACAATATAACAATATATATTTATATATTTTTCTATCAAATATAACAATATACATTTATATATTTTACTGTGAAATATAACAATATAACAGTATACATTTGTATATTTTACTGTCAAATATAACAATATAACAATATACATTTATATATTTTACTATCAAATATAACAATGTTATAAATATAAAATGTTTCATTTATTAAACACACCGAAATGAGAACATTAATAAAAGTGACAAAAAAAAATAAAAATTCAGTATTATTCTCAATAAAAAATAGATATTCAAAATTACAATTAAAAATTGCAATTTCCTCTCTCTATTTAAAAATATAAATAAAATGTTCATATTTAAACATCGCAAATAATTTCTGAATTTCTGAATAGAACTCGCGATTCACAGTGCTTGCAAAAAAACGAGAATTCCATTGATTGTCAATTAATTACATATTTTGATTATAATCAAAGTCCATCAATTGAGAATAAACTAACACCCATTTTACTAACTTTAATTGAGGCACGGTGATAAATAATCTTGTACAAAGCTGCAACCTGCTACAGGCGTAAACAGGTGTGATTTTTCTACCCAATGTCTTTGCAGTAATCTTTTTATTTTTATTCCTTGAGCACAGTGCATGCGACAATCGCGCCAAGCATAGTCATTCAAAATCGCGTGTCCCGCGAAAAATTTCCCGCCACACATGCGCATTTCGAACACGTTCCTGATTGGTCCGTTTATTTCAAACACCGGCATCAACCGTCGTTTGAACACGCGATGCTTCGGAAATTTTCCTCTCTCTCTCTCTTTTTATGCGTCCTCAACCAGAATTCTAGACGAAACTCTTATCTCTTTTTTTTCACTCTCTTCCTCACTCAACTCCGTACCTAAAATATCTGGATGGAGCCAAGACGTTATTCTTTGGGTTCATTTGATAAAATACAATCCGATTCGTGATCGTTCTATAAGGCAAGCTACTTAGGAAAAGAGAGGTGAAGAGAAATCTGAGAGAGACAAATTTATTCCTCTTTCTCACTCTTCATTCCAAGGATGTAATATCAATTCCGTAAAACCGACTCAATATAAACAGTTATAAATTTTTGTCATTTTGTTGTTACATTTATTTTCAAAGTAGCTAAAATATAAGAAAATAATTTTTGTCCATGGTTTTAACTTTTTGAGAAAATATCTAGAAATTTTCTAGGCTAGATTTTCTTAAATTATGTTATTTTTTGGAGCATTTCCCAACTTTTTAAAATTTATTTAAATATGCATATATTCAAATTGGATCGATTTTATATCTTAAAGCTTTTAAATTTAAGTTTAGAAGGAGTTGAAAATTTTGAAATTCATCAAAATTGAGTGTGGTCAAATTAATTTGTATTTCTTCAGATTTGGCAATATTCTAATTCAGATGAATACGAATGTTTCTAAATATTTTGACCGATATCTACAATTGAAAATTTTCTTAAAAAGCACTATTTTTGTCGAATCAAACATTTCGCTCCTAAATATACAACATAAAAACCGAGAAAAATAATTTTTTCTTTTTTATAAAGTATGACGAAAAAAAGTGCATTATAAAAAAGGAATAAGGGCGGCCCTGGTTTTCTCTACTAATTAGCATAATACGTTGGCAAGAGGACTTTGGCGCGCGTTTTTACGGCGCATATTTCCGAAGCACCAATAGAATTCAAACTGAAATTCAATGGAAGGGGAGAACCTCGTGGTTTCGAACGACTCTCGAGCGTTATTCTCGGAGCAGAACTCGAGCGACCTTCTTCTGATGAGGTTCTTAGAAAAGTGCTTTGGTTCCACGTACCTGTTTCGAAATATCGATCACGAGTAAAAAAAGTATACGTGTCATTTCTACTTTTCGTTTCTCGATTCTCGATTCTCTTTGAATCGTCTGCTAAAGTGAATATTTTCTTTCAATAAATCTCTGTTGATTCAGAAAGGAAAAAAAAACGCACGAACTGTTCGGAAAATTACCACCGAGTCGGCGGGACTCGGTTTTCGAGCGTCGTTTGTTTAGACTAAAAAAGGAGGGGACTAAAAACAACAAAAAAATATAAAAAGACAATATGTTGGCAGCGTCGCTTTGCCGTGAGCTGCATTTTACCGTATTGCCTCCGACGGTAAATTCGAGGGTACCACGTTGCCTTTTTGGTACTCCAAACTCCAAGGATACCGTGGATCTTCTGCAGGATACTTTGGATATGGAAAGGACGAGATTTGCCAGCAGATGGGGAGTCGATCCCAGGTCCGAAAATGATAAGGAAAATATCCTCACAAGGTTCGAGAAGGTTGAGAAGTCCCCGCGAAAAAGGAGCAGCCCGTACTCTAGGCAAACTAATATTCATGGTAAGTGGAAATTTCAGTTTCTAAAGTCTTGAGTCAGTTTCTAAACAAAATCTTGAGTGGTTATCAGTTATTATCTGACGAATGAGAAGATAAGATTTTCTAAGCATTAGGGACCTTGCGTCCCAAAAACCACGTGGCTTGCTTCTCGAAGAGTGGTCGGATTTTGCCGCGCCTACAAATTCAGTTCGCGTGGCATTTTTTTCACTTTTGAAAAAAATATCGCCTTTTGGTCAATTTATTTCGGTTCGGATAATTTTTAACAAAAGATGTTTCAATTGTTTAAATTAATAGAGAATTTGATTTCATTTATTGTAATTTAGCATTTTATGCAGGTATATTAGTAGGAAAATGTAAAATTTGCTACATAATCGATGCAAGATTTGCTGTTTGGGAGTTTTTCGCTTTTCTGGAGAATTAAGTCCTGAGTTCGATAATATTATTTTGATAACCACTAGATTAGATTATACGTACCAAATAATGTATTATTTTTTGAGTAAAAGTATGTTAGTTAAATTGAATGCATCTTATGCTGCAAGTATGTTATAAATTATAGAAATATATTGTGTCAAATTTATATTATGCTATATTGCTATATTATGCTATATAAAAGAGTTATATTAATTTTTCAATACTAATTTTTTTGGATATCCTCGAAATTTGGATTTAGTCGGAATAAACCAAGAAGTATTAGAAACAGCATTTTCTTTTTTTTCTCATTCTTTCCTTTTCTATTCTAAACTGTTTATTATAAACCTTATTTATATAATTCTTCATTTTAGTTTAATTTACTTAATTTATTTCTTCTTTACTTCCTAATTTACTCCATTTTACATTTAATGAACAATAGAAATTCTTCATTTTACAAAAACCATCTTTATCGAAAACGATTTGCTTTAAAATTACGAAAATATAGTTGAAACTCCAAAAAGTTTAAAAACTATAGTTTTGGACAATGTAAAATTAATTTTTCCTCGAATTTTATAAATTTTAATGGCCGAGGATATTGTTACGGAAATTCCCGTACAACTAGCATACAGAACAAAGGGGGCGCAGAGTAGTGTTCTGGAAAATTACGAAACACTAGCCTGGGTCCATCCTATGTTGTGTAGTTGTACAACAATTTCCGTAATACTAGACACTGCCAATTTTAATTTCGAAATTTCTGTTAATTCAGAATCTACCATCTTGCAACGTAATGAGAGAAAAATGTGTCTTACTCCAAAATGACGAAAGTTTGCTTCAAATTCCTCAATAGAAAATTAAATTCTATTCTAATACATAAAGAATCAAAATAGTTTTGAAATAGAGAAATCAATAGAGTTCTGAAAAAATCGGATGTATTCTAAAAATTCCAAACTACATAATCTGTAGCAAAATTTAAAATTATTTCTCTCTAAATCTGAATTAGTGAAAAGTGCGTCACTAATTAATTCACTTTAGTGAAAATTTCTACTAATTATTAGTCGTTTTTGACTAAAGCTTTAGTGAAAAGTTTAAAACTACTAAAAAAAATTAGTGAAAAACGACTAATAATTAGTAAAAAATTTCACTAAAGTGCCCACTCTTTACTAATTCAGATTTAGAGAGTTGAATAAGCCCGGGAATTTTGTGAATTATATTTTAAAAAATTGGAATTTCGTAAACTCTATTAAAAAACAAATAACTTATTTTTGTTTGCAGTAAAACTTAAGTTTTCATTTTGTTTTTCCTAGATAATTTTTTTTTATTTAACTGAAAAACCGGGTAACGACCGGAATTTAAAATCGTTGAATGAATCGCCACCCTGAGAAACTATTGTTCTAATAGAGCTCCAAAAATTCATTATTTCATTATAAGTTAATCAAAACTGAGTGCTCAGAAATTTTAATAAATGTCCTTGTTTCAAAATCTTTTATAAAAAAGATAACTTGTTAATTTATACAAATTTGGTAGATTTTGGATGTACAAAAGTTGAAGAACATATTATTTTGATCTAGACAACTCTGGAAAAAAAATTAAATTAAATTTAGAAAAAGTTCATCTGATTAAAATTCTCTATAAAAATAAAATAAAATTTTAAATTCAACTTCTGATATTCATCACTTTGACTTTTTCTATCTTCAAAGTCTTTCAACCTACACAAATTCTATTGGCAAAAGTGAACCGCTTGGGGTCTAAAAATGGTAAATCTTTTACGTTTCGTGGGCGACGCCAATTATTAGAGCCAGTGGTGGTCATTTGCAACCTTAAGGTGTCTGATGCCCGCCGAGGGTTTAGTTTTGGCGGGAAATAATCAGCAACGAACCTAGGTTCGATGGGAAAGCATCATACAGGCGCAGGCGAGTCGCGTGGCCCGAACCTGTTTTTCATTGCGAACCTTTGTCCCCCCCTCCTCTTTTTCCTATTCAGTCTCTCCCCTTTCTGCCTCTATTTGGGCCACATTCACTCCTCCCATAGTTTCTCTCTCACTCACACTGGGTCTTCACTTCTGCTTCTCGTCTTACGCATCATTCGAAGTCTTCGGTCAAGTAGCTACCAGCTACCGTTTTCTCCGTAACCTCATGCCTATTTGGGATTTGGGCAAAAGACGTCACGAGGCTGTTTCTATAGATTTTTTTTTCTAAAGCCTGGGGTAAGTGTGCTAAATACTGCGGATCGGAAATCAAGGTGGATTTTACAGACAAATAAAAAGTTGTTTAGATTAAAAAGTTGTCACGTACTAATTTGTAGCCAATCATTGGTACTAATAAAATACAAATCAGTTCTTAAATCTAAAAAGAAACAGTAAAATACAAATAAAATACAAATCAGCCCTTAAATCTAAAAAAAAAACACGAATCTAAACAAAATGTTCCATGCTGATATTACTGCGGGTTTGCATGAATTACTGCGCACCAATTACTGCGGAAGACCCAATTTGAGATTTGTTGTAAACTATAAATTCATGTAAACTATAAAAGGTTTTATAAACTAAGCCATCAATTACTTTTTTGAAATGGCTTCTGTCTGATGCAATTTCAAAGCACTATTTGGCGATGTTTTTGTGTTTAATTATCACCCAGTTCTTTGTAATCATAAAATTTTGTCTGCTACCATAACTTGAATTTTACTTTTTTACATTCTCATCATATGAGAAGGTATTAGATTTGTGTAAAATTTGGGGGGGGGGGGGGGGGGGGGGGGGG